>PVJI01003502.1:0-123179 GCA_004026765.1 Micronycteris hirsuta
AATTCTAGGTTGGTGGATCTTCTCTTAACATTTTAAGTATTGCACTCCACTCTCTTCTTAGTTGCATGATTTCTGAGAAGTCAAATGTGATTCTTATCTTCTCTGTAAGTAAAGTGTTTCCTCTGGCTTCTTTCAGGTTTTTTTGGTTGTCATCCTTGATGTTCTATAGTTTGAAATGAGATGTCTATGCAAAGGGTGTTGGGTTGTTGTTGGTTTTTTGCATGTGTTGTGCTTGGTGTTCTCTAAGATTTCTGAATCTGTGTGGTTTGATATCTGACATTAATTTGGGGGAAATTCTCAGTCATTTTTGTTTCAAATATTGCTTCTTGTCCTTTCTTTCTCTCTTCTCCTTCTGATATTCCCATTGTTCATATGTTACGCCTTTGGTAGTGGTCCCACAGATCTTGGGCATTGCTTTTTTTTTTCAGTCTGTGTTCTCTTTGCTTTGCAGTGTTTAAGAATTCTATTGACATGTCTTGTAGCTCAGAGATTCTTTTCTCAGCCATGTCCAGTCTACTAAAAAAGCATTCTTTATTTCTGTTACAGGGTTGTTTAACTCTAGCATTTCTTCTTTCTGATTCTTTATGAGGATTTTCATCTCTCTGCTGACATTGCCCAACTGTTCTTGCATGCTGTCTACTTTATCCTTTAGAATATTTAGGATGTTAATCATAATTCTTTTGAATTTGCAGTCTGGTCATTCTGACATCCCTGCCATGTCTGTTTCTGATGCTTTCTCTGTCTCTTCAAATTCTATTTTTTTAACTTTTCATATGCTTTGTAATTTTCCCTTAGTAGCTGAACATGACTGGATAAAAGAAATTATTGTAAATAGATCTGTAGTAATGCATTGGTGAAGTGTGAGAGGAGAAAAAAGTCTTCTATAGTCCTGGAATTAGGTCCTCCATTAGATGCAACAGAATGGCTGGAGTAGACTGGGGTTGAGTATTTTTCTTCCCTGGGTTGATTAGGCTCTGATAATGGCCCCAGAGTCAGGCTCTAGTTAACTACTTACCTCCGAGAGCAAGCAATGTTCATAAGAACAGAGTGCTCTGGTAAGTTTTAAAATAGTTTATTTTTCTCTGCCTCTATTGGAAGCCTGTGGAGACTTTTGTCTGATACTTACTATGGGAACCTAGTGTAGCTTCTGGAGATAAATCTTACAACATTGCATGTGCCCCACCCCACCCCCTGGCATGACTGGGTCTCCCTGGAAGCTTTAACTCTCAGATTTGTCCACACTAAGTGCCCAGTGTTTCATCTTTTACATTTCAGGTTTTCCTACCTGGGCGCTGATTCCATGGTGGCTTCCACTGATGAGTGAGTCTCTGCTCTGGTAAACCCTGACCCCTCTATTCTCCCATCAGTTTCTCCAGTCTTGGGGGCAATGATTTGCACTGTGTCTTCCCCATTCTTATGGACCCCGGAAGAGTTGTTGATGTTTTAGTCTGTTCAGTTTTTTACTTGTTAGGAGGAAGTGACACTTTAAACTTCTTATATACAGAACCAGATACCAAAGTTCCCAAGGGGATAAATATAGCCAGGAACATAAAGGAAGCATCTAAACAGAAAGATAGCTAAAACCACACCTTAGGTAGACTACTCTGAGTGGGCTGCTAATGTCAGGTCAGTGGGATATCTTATCTTCCTTCACCAACTAATTTCCTTCCAGAAAAAGACAACAATACAGTAAAAATCCAAAAGATCCAAGAGTCTGACCTAAGGTAAGAGCTAAGTCTAAGGCTAGAGTTATGTCTAATTACTGACCCACATCTAATCATTGAGAAGATGTCCATGAATTCCTAATAAAATTTTTTCTGTTTTAACTTTTAATGAGTCAAGAGCTCAAACAATGAATCACTGATAGTAGGTTATACTGTATATGTTATATAATGATGTTATGATTGATAGTGTGGTAAAATATCACTCCTAGATTTCATTGCTTATATAGAATTTGGGGCCAATGATATTATAATGTTCTTACTCTGTCCACACAGAATAAGCCCTTTTCTGTGTGGCAGTTGAACATTTTGAGAGGTACAGCAAGAAGAGGAAAGGAAAGGGCAGCATATTTACTGAAGCAAATGAATTGGACATAAAAATACTCCAGGACCCAGAGACAAATTGGAAATTTCTAAATTCTTACTTGAGTCTGTTTTCTTTCTCATTACATACCCCAGTATTTCATGTTCAACTCTTGTGATCAAGCCCCTTTCCCATGCCTCCTTTCATTTTGTTTGTCCTTAGCATGTTTTGTGTGCGTGGGGGGGGGGGTTGTATACCGTTGTATTAGTTTCAGGTGCACAACACAATGATTTGACGTATGTATACATTGTGAAAAAATCACCAGGGTAAGTCTAGTTAACATCCATCACCATATACAGTTAGAAACATATTTTTCTTACAATGATCTTTTCTTTTAAGATCTACTCTAGAAAAATCTACTTTCTTTTTTTTTTTAAAGATTTTATTTATTTATTTTTAGAGAGGGGAAGGGAGGGAGAAAGTGAGGGAGAGGAACCCTGATGTGCTAGAGAAACATCAATCAGTTCCCCCAACCAGGGACCTAGCCTGAAACCCAGGTATGTGTCCTGACCAGGAATTGAACTGGTGACCTTTTGGTTTGCAGGACAACACCCAACCCACTGAGCTACACCATTCAGGGCAAAAAATATAAATTTTCTTAGCAACTTTCAAATATTCAATACACTATTATTAATTATAGTCACCATTCTGTATATTATATTGCATTTGTCTTTACTTTCTAAACAGAGAAATATGCTTCAATATATAATAGCCTAATGTACCTGTCCACTGCAAAAGAAGATTTTAATTTCAGGAGAATTTTAAGACAAGCAGTACTAGGAGAGTGATTTCAATCATGTATATTGTCTTCAAAACAAAAATACAGGCCCTGGTCAGGTAGCACAGTTGGCTGGAATATCATCCAGATGCACCGAGGTTGTGGGTTCGATCCTTGGTTAGGGCACATATAAGAATCAACAAATGAATGCATAAATAAGTGGAACAACAAATTGATCTCTCTTTCTCCTCTCTCTCACTCCCTTCCTCCCTCCCTCTCCTTCTCCCTTTCTTTCTTTCTGTCTCTTTAAAATCAATCAATAAAAAAAATTTTAAACTGCAGCATTATAAAATGAGTCATCTTTATATCACACTTTTCTTATGAGAACAAATTTGCCATGAGATGGCTATCATTCAAAGCCCATATTCTTTGCTCAAATGAAAGAAAATGAAATAATTTGAATGAAGTTTGAAAGACCAAGAGATAATTTGACAATAAAGTTTAGAATTGAGTTTGTTCTGAAATGTCTTTATCACATTTGAGAATAATCCTCTCCACTCACTTGTAGTAAAAGCTTCCTTTCACACAAAGAAATGGATTTTAAATAAGAGGATTTTCAGACTCTGCTATATCCCATTCTTAGAACTAAACAACTACATTAACACTACATATTTACTTAGTTCAAGCCAAAGAACATAAAAAGAGAATGGATAACCAAACAACCTAAATAGACTTCTTAAATAGGAGAACTTATTTGTATAGTTAACTTATTTCTAAAAACAAACAATTAAAAACAATAGGTAAATGGCACTCACCTTGTTCCTTCAAAACCATATCCATAAAAACAAAATGAAAGAACAAGCCCGCTAGACTCACCTGAATCCAAATTAATTCTTTAATTCTTTAATCGAGTGGCCTTTTGACTTCACAAAATTTTATTCCAGAACAACTTTTTCTTCCCAAATCTATAGATTTCAAGTCACAAAGCCATAGGTTTAGACTACATGGGTCTTCAAACATTGTATAATAAATTCAAGTAAATGAAGTTCTATCCCTCAGTTTTGTACACTACAGTTACATTAATCATGTAAAATAGCAATTAACCAACAAACTATGAGCACCTTCCATGCACAAACCATTGTTCTGGGTGTGAAAATTATCTTGGTTTAAGAGTTTATATTTCCATACTCAAAAAGTAACATGTTGGCCGGCTGGTGTAGCTCAGTGGATTGAGCACGGGCTGGGAACCAGAGGGTCCCGGTTCGATTCCCAGTCGGGGCACACGCCTGGGTTGCGGGCCAGGTCCCCAGTGAGGGTCATGTAAGAGGCAACCATACATTGCTCTTTCTCCCTCCCTTCTCCTCTCTCTGAAAATAAATAAATAAAATCTTAAAAAAAAAAGTAACATGTGTAACTAAATATAATTTAAAACTAAATAAATGCTATCATAAAACCATCCATTACTATGGAAGTACAAAGAAGGGGAAGTCATTAAGATAGACATTTTAAACATAATTTAGCATATTTTCTATGCTTTGGTCCAACTTTCTTTTGAGGTTATATGCATCCTAAGGGTAAACCATTTCATGGATACATCCTGACACTTACTAGTATTAGGAATGGTCAATATATCTGTAAACAGTAATGGAGGCCTGGAACACCACTAATTTGAGCCTGCCTAGCACAATTTATTATACTAGATCTGACTATTTTTGTAATCCTCACCCAAGGATATGTTTATTATGACTTACAGAGAGAGAGGAAGGGGGGAGAGGGAGGGAGGGAGAGAGAGAGAAAGAGAGAGAGAGACATTGATGTGCCCTGCCCAGAAATCGAATGGGTTGCCTTCTGGTGTACAGGATAATGCTCCAATCAATTGATCTACATGGTCATGGCTCTTACTATGTTTTAAAATCTTACTTCAGTGTTTGAAAGCTTAGCTGAGAAGAATATAACATGATAAATCATAGTAATCTCAGAAAAGATATCATAAATAAAATACCTACACATACTTACAGAAATTTGCTATAGATCTCCATATCAGACATAGAACACTATAAGATAGCAAATGTGCCTTCTCTCTTCTGGAGAAACAGCAATTTATATATTTTTTTCAGCAATTTATATTTATAATTATAATAAAATTCCTTTTTTTTTTAGAGCTCTAGGAATCCTATGGGCTCATTATTAAGAACCTAAAATCCTCCAAAATATTTACTTTTTTTGTTTATTTTGTACCCAAGAGAATGAAAATCACTCTTTATCTACTTCTGCTTTTCCACATATTCTCCTGTGCATTCAATCTTTGTTGCCTCTCAAATACCAGAAGCAACCACTTTATTGAAAACCTTTATTGGGAACCTCTCTCATGATATGTGTTTTTTCATTGAGCATTTATTGAGAACCCGCAATTTGCCAGTAATGTGTTATAGACAAAAAATTTTGTCAGAAAATTTTAAAGATAGGTTTCATAGCTCACCTTTACTAAGGTGGAATAAAGCTCAGACACAGCTTAGTAACTCACCACAGATCATAATAATCACAAGCAAAAGACTCAACTATCCAGAGGTATATCTAGCACAGTACCCTGATCTCTTCAATGTTTTATTTAAAAAAGAAAAATCTATGAACATTGGAGTGCATAGGTTCTTTTGAATTGGTTTTTCAGGATTCTTAGGGTATAATCCCAGTAGTGGAATTGCTGGGTCAAAAGGCAGTTCCATTTTATTTTTTTTTGAGGAAGTTCCATACTGTTTTCCACAATGGCTGTACCAGTCTGCATTCCCACCAACAGTGCAGTAGGGTTCCCTTTTCTCCACATCCCCTCCAACAGTTATCTGTTGCTTTGTTGATGATGGCCATTCTGACTGGTGTGAAGTGATATCTCATTGTGGTTTTAATTTGCATCTCTCTGATGGCTAATGATGTTGAGCATCTTTTCATATGACTCTGGGCCCTCTGTATGTCCTTTTTTGAGAAGTGTCTGTTCATGTCTTTTGCCCATTTTTTTAATTGGATTTTTTGTTCATAGCAGCACAATTCACAATAGCCAAGTGCTGGAAACAACCTAAGTGCCCATCTACAAATGAATGGATCAAGAAACTATGGTACATCTACACAATGGAATTCTATGCAGCAGAAAGGAAGAAGGAGCTTATACCCTTTGCAACAGCATGGATGGAACTGGAGAGCATTATGCTAAGTGAAGTAAGCCAGGCAGTGAGGGAAAAATACCATATGATCTCACCTTTAACTGGATCATAATCAACAAAAGCAGAAAGCAAGCAAAACATAACCAGAGACACTGAAATTAAGAACAGTCTAACAATAGCCAGAGGGGAGTGGGGGGGGGCGGACAATGGGGAGAAGCGTTTTCAGGAATCACAGTAGAGGACACATGGACAGAACTAAGGGGGAGGAGGGAGGCTGGGGAGGGAGGTGGGGTTGGAGGGGAAGGGAGGAGGGGAGGGGAGACGTTGCAAATAACTGTAATCGAACAACAATAAAGTAATTATTAAAATAAATAAATAAATAAATAAAAAAGAAAAATCTCCCACACCATTTGCTGCTGTGATACAAAAGAGACCAAAGGCTATGGGACCATAGAGATAAACCTCCTGTCTGTTGCCCAGCTGGACAACTGACTTTAAATAACAGGCCTGATCCCTTCTGGAAGCAAAATGAAGTTCCAAAGAGGTAAACATTTTATTTCATGTTATCAATTTTACCATAAGCCAGTAAGGCACGGGATAGTATTTCATGCAATAAACGATTCTAGGTAGTTTTCTAGGTAAGTGTCTCATATTTTGCACAACATAATGTGAAATATAAATCAAAATACCATGCATATATCCTTACGCATATAGGAATACTAAAGTTCATATAGTTTAAATAACCCAAGATTATGCTAAAGAAAAGTTAAATTTAGGGGGATTGGGTGAAAAAGGTGAAGGGATTAAACAAAGAAAAACTCATATACACAGACAATAGTATTTTGATAACTAAAGGGAAAGGGGGTGGGGGCATAGAAGAGGGTAAATGGGAGACAAATGGTGATGGAAGGAGACTTAACTTTGGGGGGTGAACACACAATACAACACACAGATGACTTATTATAGAACTGTATGCCTGAAACCTACATAATTTTATTAACCAATGTCAACCCAATAAAGTCAATATTTTTTTTTAAAAAGAAAAAAGAAAGAAGTTAGATTTAAACCTAGACCAATTGGAAGCTGAAACCTGCCATCATTCCTGATCATCTTACCACCTCCCACTGTCTTCCAGTTAAACTTGAAGAGAAGTTTTAAAAGGAAGAAATACCTTATAGATTTTCTTATTGCCATCACTAACAGGAGTCTAGTAATGACAACACAATTAAAACTTACATATCTGGCTGTGTTCTCCACTACTACGAATTTCTGGTCGTGCATCCTCTCAAGCCTAGACGAGTCTGAAAGTAGATTTAAATTGAAGAGGAACTTTGAATACAGTAGTCACTATTTTCTATAAGTGAGCCATCATATTAGGTCTATGTGTAAGTGCACAGAAGTTAGAGAACCTTACGATGCTGACAGTTGTGGGAAAATTAAACTTTTGTAAAAAAAAAAAAAAAAAAGGAACCATGCCTATTAGCACCTATATGTGCTTAAAATTAATTCAGGTGCATTAATGTTGACATACTAGGGCTAATTTGAAGACAACATCAAGAAGACACCTAAAGTATAAGTTCCTTTATTTTAGGAACATGGAGGGTGATAAGAGCTGACACTCAGCTATGCGTTGTTTAGGGCTTCATGAGAACTCAATGGAACTGACTACACAGCTGAACTCGAAGTAGTGCTCTAACCTGAAAGCAGTCCAGCATCTAATGGAATTGTTACAGGGTTTCAAAAGAGCAATCAATAGAAAATGACACATCTTTCAAAAAAAACCAAGGTTCTATTTTGAAAGTAATTTATCTCTAGTTATTAATAAATGGAATTTTGTCTTCCTAGTTTTTAATTTAATAATAAGCAAAATAGTTGTTTAAGAAATATTGATGGTTTTTATAGTTTTACAGATTAAAACCCTGAAATTTTAAGTAGTCTTACATTACTACACTTAAGTAAATATCATTTGACATTGTGAAATTCTAAGTTTATCAAAGGGTGAAAGTCACAAAACTGAGATAAACATACAGATTTGTTCATCTTCTAAGAATGAAATATACAAAGTAAACTTTTATCTATTAATAGAAAGTAGGAACAGTTCTGTTGGAGAAGAAAAATGATCAGTATTTTGAAAGCACAAAAGGAGTCAATTGTCATGTTTCATAGTTCTGAAGAATAATATTTGTAACATATAAAAGCTCAGAAAATATAAGACAATAATTATCCCACAATATTGAATGAAAAATAAGTTAAATTGTATTTTAAGCTAGTCTTGTTATGTGTTTTGTTGGTACTACTACATTATAAGTACTGCTGCATTCTAAAAAATAAGGTTTATTTTCTCCTGAATTAATTTAGTTACCACCAGAACATTATTTTATTTTAATATACTTCCAATTTTATCTCAGTAGACAATATTAAGAATATCATATTTAAATAATTCATTTTCTTAACTGCTTACTTAGCCATGAGGTATTGAAATTCTGATATCATCAGAAATGATCTGTACAAAATAATCAGCATAATTGTGCAAGAATTAGAAGCTGTTTAAAAACTGTTTGAATGTATTAGCATTTGGTCAAGCATTTCTTACCATGGCTTTTCCAAAGCACAGCCCTGCCTCAAAAAATCAGCGAGTTAGATGGTTTCCTCTTCTATTTTATTTCTACTCCTCAATGGTCGATGCCAGTAATGCTAAGCTATTGCTATTTTTTGACACTTAACAGTACCTCACAATTTCATACAAATTTATCACTGGTTATGACCAACATTTAGCTCAGATGAATGCCCTCTGCTCATGTAAATTCAAGACTCATTGGTTCAAAATCTTTTGCTTATAAGTGACAAACACCCAACTCATAGAAGCTAAGAAAAAAAGAAGTTTACTCCGAGATAACAAGCTATGGCAGAGATCTGCACTGAGCTCCCTGATGGGCTCAAGAGTCGGTCAAGTTCATTGGAGATCTGTTTCTGTGCCCCTCTCAATGCCGTCTTCCCTCTGTTTTAGTTTCATTTATAAGCAGCTGTCCTTTGGTGATGGCAAGGTGGTTGTCACACACAAAGACTCACCTTACGAAAGCTTACTAACTCACAGCAATATAAACTTTCCTTCCCCATAGTTTCAGAAAGCATCCCAATATTCAGTCCCTGTGTGGCCTGGATCACATGCTTCCTTTGGACCAATGATAGTGGTGCCAGCCTCACGCACAGCCCACAGGCTGAGAGTGAAGAGGGACATTCTTTCAACACAAAACTAAGTTTCTCTTAGAGGCAAAAGGGAAAATACAGACGAAGCAGTCACAACAACATACTTCCTACTTTCTAAATATCTAACAGAGTCACATAAACTTCCAAATTTTGCTTCCTGGGCATTACTTGCATTTACCTCTGTCAAGAACCACAGAGAAATGCTTGCTGCACAAGATTTCCATCGAGAGCTTTGTATCACACATGTGCTTTGCAAGGAAAACACATACCAACTCCTAATATCCTTTCAATTCTTTGTCTTCATTGAAATTCTAGTACGGAGGACTTGGACCTTGTCTATAATACTTCTCCTCCTAAGAAAATGATATTTTCCTGTCAATCAGACATTTTTTCCAAGATCTTCAGTCTGCTCCCAAGTGTTGCTCTTCTCAAGTCAGTAAAGAATACAATCAGTTCATTATCATCTCAAACATTGGGTGTTTGATTTTTTAAAAAAATAATAAAGTTAGTGGATAAATCAAGGAAGGATCTGTAACTGTGGAACGTCAACATTCAGTGAGCTGGTAGAGGAGGTGTTCTGGGGGATAAGAGAGTGCCGCATTTATTGTTATGTTACAAAAGCTTCCAAAATTGAGTGGCTTAAAAGCCAATCATACAGTTTTGTGAATGCAGATATGGTTTACTTGGACAGTTCTTCTGATCTGGGCCAGCTTTAACATATTTAAGCTTGGTTTGTTCATGGGTCTACAGTCATTTTGTAGGTAGCCTGGAGGTGACGGTTCCAGCATAGCCTCCCTCACAGGTTTTGTGACTGACTGGCTGTTAGCAGGGGCGAAGGAGTGACTAGGCCACTGGGTTCACGATCCAGGAGGGTAGTAAGCGTTGTTCACATGGTGGCAGCAGGGCTACAAAAGGGTGGTAGACAGATGGCAGGTCCATTGAGGCTTACTTGGGCTCAGAACTGGTGGGCTCTCACTTCCCCCACTGTTTATTAGCCAAAGCAGTTCACAGACCAGACTCTACCCCATGACGGTTGAAAAGCCACATTGCTTGTGGATGTGGGTTATAAGGTGGAGGGCGGGGCCATTTTTATATATAATTGACCACAGCCCTTCCTCTGATCTTCCTCTGGTCTTGTCCTGCTCCTCTCACATGCAAAATCTGCTTACTTTATCCTGATAGTCTCTAAATCCAAGAGTTTATAATCTACATCATATCTGAAAGTGGCCCCATAGACATAACTCCTCCAGATCCAAAGACTTCTGAGCTAAAAATGCAGGTGATCTGCCACTCCGTGGTGAGACAGGGATAGAATAACCACAATAAATACTCCCATCTGAAGAAGTAAACATGAAATCTCCATAGCTGTCACTAGTCCATAGCATTTCTGAAATCCCACTGAGCACATGTTCCCTGGTACCACTACTCTGGAGACATAGAGTGTTTCTGAATTACTGCAGGATCCTTTCATGGGGGAAACAACCACTCAGGTCATTGTCCTCCAGTACTCTCAGTTCTAATACCTGAGTTAGTGCTTTGAGGGACCCTTTTATTTTTTTCATTATTCCTTGACTTTAAAAAATAGCTTATATTGGAAGTTGTACAGATTTCTTTGCCTTTTTCCTATCTATAGAAATTTCCTGTCTATAGAAATTTGGGGACCTACTGCTTTTTTGCAATTTGAACCATCTCAATTCCCTTTAGCACAGGCTATTGGCACTTATGAAAATGTAACCTCCTTAAAATCTTTGTGGATTTATAATTCTGAATGACTCCAACCATTCAACAAAAGCCACACTGACAATTAATTTCAAAACATGCTCTTTCCTCTATATACTGATAATTTGGGAACAGTCTACAATGCCCTTTAGGTCTGTGTACACTACTTCTTTCCTAGTGGAGACAGTCAATAGGCACCAATTTAATTCTTTAAAAGTCTCCTGAAAGACTTCCTAATTTTATCCTTGTCCATTAGACTGAGTATACTCTGAAATCTTCTACTCTTAAGAAAACCTGATGAATATAAAATATAAAATATAAAAAAAGAAGACCTGATGTGAGAAAGAGTTTAACTAATTTTTGAACCAACTAAAGTTTGATCGCACTTGACCCCCTCTAAATTCCACTTGCAAACTTACCAGTACTTTTCAGTGTCTCCTTTCCTCCCATGTCTTATCACATGTTGCTATAATCAACCAGCTAGCACTTTCAACGTCCTCCCTTGAGTTTCCCCCCCAAATCCAGAGTACATGAAGTATATTTTCAATCTCCCTTGTTATTCCTTCCTAAACTATGTAATAGTTTCACCAATTATTTTGTGTATAATTTTGGTTATCAGTTTCCTAGACTCCAAGATGAATCCCTTCACCACGTTCCAACACTGCTAAAAATTTCTTCTCCATTTTTCCAGCCTCAACCAGCTCCTTAGATCAATGTTTGCATCATGGCAAATCTCCTTCTCAAGAACCAACTTCTACATCAGTTAACATTTGCTATATAACAGATCAGCCAAAGAACAGTGACATAAAACAACAATTACTTTTATTGTTCATGTTTTATGCATCACAGGGTTGGGCTACAGGACAGGTTAACCTTTGCTAGTCTCAGCTGGGATCTGTCACGTGGCCATGGTTCTCTGGCATGCGCCACGTGGATTTTGAGTTGACATAACATTTATATTGCAGCTATTTCCAAATTGAGTTTTCTATTTTACTGAACTTTTTTGCCTTTTATTCTCAACCTGTCACTTAAGTTTTGAGAATAAAATAAATGTTTTTTTATATTCTAAATTTTGTCATGTGTTTAAAATTAATAGTAGGGACTCAAGAGCAATATTCAAAGTGTGAATTCAAAATATAATTATTGAGTGATCTAAAAAATACACTTTTTGAAAAATATTTTTATCCATTATATTTTTAGTGACTTTGAAGAAGTCATTAAATGTCTTAATTTTATTATTTGCTCAAAATACAGAGTGTATGAAATTAATGATAATCAGTATTTGTCTTTGAAACCAATGAATTATCATAATCATTATTGGAACAAATTGATCACGAAATGAATAGTCCAGATCTAGTAAATGACCCCTCTGACTATTTGGTATTTTATTGTTGGACAAGGGAAAAAAGACAGTGGGTGTTGCCTTTGCCAATTATTCTGGGACATGGTTGGTCCTACCATAGACTGTGATTAGTGACCGATCTGGTCGGCTTCAGAGTCCCTCTATCCTGATGTCATGATTCTTACCTGTGGAGTACGGTGCTGGAGAGGAGAGTTTCTTTTTTACCTACAGGCAGAAATAGTGCAGATCCCTGGCTCAGGCGAACAGCTTTGCATCAGATGATCAGTCTTCTCTGCTGTCCTCACAACCCTCCACATCTGTACCTCTGGGGAAAAAAATGAAATTATAAAGCCCTCTCCTGGACGGCACTGAGGCAAAACTGAAAACTGGTGACCACAGAGGGCTCTTGTGGGAAAGACTGGAGACCAGCAATCTTCTGTCAGAGGTCAGGACGAGAGCAGCTTGGAAAATCTCAAGTCTTTCAACAGGGACAACATTTGAAAAAAGAATTGCAGTAAATCATCGATGTGTTTGCATTTCTTAAGTCCCTGGTCATTACTTGGGAAGGAACCTCACAAAAAGAATAGATTTCCTGAGGACTCAGAGTCCTATTGCATATATTTTGAAAATGAAAACAGTAGTGACCATTTTTATAGATCCCAAGCAGGTGAAACAGGTCATATCGGTGAAATTAGATAATGAAATACGGTACATTAAGGCTACAGTCATGTCCTTGTCCACAAGGCTATTATTCCTAAATGGAAATGCCAAATGTAGGAAGCGGGTGGTAAATTCTATACAACAGTCTGTAGGTAGTACAAGACAGTAAGATACAAACACCTAAACAGCTGAGAATACGTGACAATATGGAAACTTCACCTCATGCAGTTGTACTTATTTTATAAAACAATTAGCAGGTAAAATTCAAAAAAGAAATCAATCTATACTTTTTTATTACCTGAAATGCCAAGATCCATTCAAAGTAAGCACACTGCACATGAGGACACAATAGGCTGTTGTAGGCTTGGACATCAGAACACAATGTGCTTTTCCTCCCCAGAGCAGGATTTGGCCTGAAAAGCTTCATAGTGAAGGATTGCTTACACTGTAAAAAACTGAGCAAGGAAATAGAGTTAAACTTCGTGTGCAGCAATTATTCTTGCTGTCAGCAGGAGCAAAATTTACCACCAAAGGAAAATCTGAAGAGTCAAATGTACTGTCATGTAGAAGTCAAACAGCCCTCCTGAGTTCTTTCTTAGATTCCTAATAAAAGTCTTTGGCAAGAACTGCCATAGCTTTCAGTTTAATGAACATAGGTAAAGACAGACTCCAGCAGCAGCTTTTATATGGACATGGAGTATATTATTTCCTTACAGAAATCTAACTTGGTAGAGCTGTGAGGAGCCATCTACCCCTGAGTTTAAGAATGAGTATACATACTCCTAGGATATCTACTTCCTTTCATATACATATATATTTGCAAGGAGACTTTGCATCCAACCTGACTCATATATGCTATATGTCTGTCCATTTGTGTATGTATCTTCCATAACTACATGTTGGTCATTTACTTTCTGGCCAACTTATTAATGAGAGTACTACATTTCTTTTGAGATAAAATCATCACTGGGTATGTATCTTTGGGATATTCACTCTTTCTTCTCAATTTCTACATCCTCAGTAGTTGCCCCACAGGGCAACTATGAAGATGTAAGAAGGAAAAGCTACTGATCAACAAATAAGTCCATTTATCAGCAGTGATTACTGCTGATGTCCTGGCAGCTATTTCTGGCTGCACACTTTCCACCTCAGCATGGCCACCTGTCAAAATGTTCATTAACTTTGCATCTCATTCGGACTGGGCTTCTATCATTTAGAAGTCAAGAAACTGTCCCCTATTTTTTCCGCAATAGAAGTCACAGATTTTTCAGGATATCTCTTATACCTTTGAAAAAAGCATGAAGATTGTGCTTTTCAAAAAAATCGTTCCAATTCTCTGGTTAAGAAGAGGTATTTGCTTTATTTCCCTGCAATTAGAGATTCTGTTGGCACACTGTTTCTTTCTAGTTTAATTCTGCACTTCGCATTTTCTGATTAGGTGCAGTACTCAGAGATGGTTGGGCACAGGCTATACTCAAATTAAAATATGTTATTATTCAGGGCACAGCGGTGGTGCTTATCTGGAAACTGTCCCACATACACTTTAGGTTTGGCATTTGCTAAAGAAGACTGCAGTCAGCAGGGGCGGGGAGCCTATGCTACAGAAAGCCCTAGATGAAGGAACATCTGTAGGAGAGGAGCAGAGGGACTAACGGGCACTAAGTGAGGGGGCTGGGCATCGCGGCAGCCTCTGCATCTGCACTGAGAGTGGGGGATGCCAAGGGGCTGTCAAAGACAGATAAGCACGCATGCATGGAATTCAATTTGTGCCGGTTCGTAAGTCAGCGGTGCAGGGAATGAGACCCCCCAAGAGCCTCCTTGAATAATTCGAAAATTAAACCTCCCTTTCAGACCCTCTGATAAATAGCAGGCAAGGCAGCCTACTATGGAAAAGAGGAGGAAGAACAGAAAGTAAGGGATCTCAAGGGAAACTTGTATTTGGGGCAAAAAAAGAAAAAAGTGCATTAGTTACATGAAGAAGAGACACTGGATTGATTCTAAGTGCTAGAAAACTTGTCCTGAGCAAAGGCAATGCCACCAATATTGGAGTCACTGCAGTTTGGGAAGCCACGAAGCATTTTTTCAGGGGGAAGAGCCAAGGATCTGTTTAGATAAAAAGAAGTCTGCAGGGTGAGAAACACACAGATGCTCTGAGTACTCTAGCGTCCTGCCAGGAAAACACTCCTCCCTAGCCTCCCTGCCAGGAAGGAGCAGGAACCATGTCCCATAAGTAGTTGTTCTGTCTGTGCTCCTTGCCTGATGCACACGCTGGATATTAAAGAGGCTGGGAGAGGACAAATTATAACAATTAGGCGACCTCCTACCCCGGAGTAATTTGTGTTCTTGGGATGACAATATAGATACACAAGTACAGTGTGTCTCATCTCTGGATCCTTCCTCCTGAACCACAGGCTCTGGTCTCACAAGGCTGGGCTAATTTCAGGTTCCTAGCTGAGCCAGGATCTCTGTCTACACTGTTCTTTCTCTGGCCTGAATGTTCCCTTCTCCCCACATCGTTCCTACCTGACCCCTACTCCCCCTTCATTTTAGATCTTGAATTCTCAGAATCCTTTCCTGACTCCTTTGATTGGGATAAGATATGCGTCCTCCCCCAGCCTCCCAATTCCTCTCCTAACTGTGTATTGTGCCTGCCATAATACCTGTTGTATTGCATTCTACTTTCATGAGTATTTGCATATACACCGGCCCCCAGATTATACATTTGCTGGCTGTGGACACGGGTTTTCACCCGGAACAGAGTGGGAATTCAGTAAGCAATATCTGCCTAAGTGAATTAAAATTGCAGTAAATAACTTAAAGTGATTTTATGATTTCCCCCCAATTTGAATACCCGTAATGAACTGATTTCAAAAGTCTAGAGAACGGCGCAGTCACTCCAGGTTTCATGGAGAGGAAGGAAGGATTGGGACGCTGATGAACTGAGATGAGGCTTTGTCTAGTTTTTCAATGTCTCTTTCCAAGGAGTCTTGCACTAACCAGGAAACAGTTCTTGTTTATTTTTTTTTCTGCTCTCTCTTCCTCAACACACACATAATCTCCCCTCCATCCCACAGACAGAGACATCTTAACACAGAACCCTAAACACACTACTCTCTACCTAAGGTCCTGCACTGCCATCACCTCGTATCTGTATCCCAGAGCTAGAGTGGACATTTCAACTTACTCCATACATCTGTTATTGGGGGGTCATCTGTTATTTGGGCCCTGCCCACCTCGTCAGCCTCATAGCTCATCCATCCATGCCTTGAAATTTACCCTCCAACAAAACCAAACTGCTGGTTTCTATTGCCATCAACTACCAATAAATGAATAAGTAGATGACATAACAGAGATGTTGAGTCACTTACATATTTACCTAAACCAACGTTTTTACCACCACAGTAAAAATAAGGGAAATTACATCCCTTCCTTCCACATTTTTCTTAGTTTACAGATTGTCCTATAGTTGATCTCTTTCACCTTTTTTAAGGCTATTTGATGTCCATTTTACACATTTCTTACCTGCTTAGGCCTTTTTAAACTTATTTCCTCTGTGTAAAACTGTTAGTAAAGGAAGATCAGTGTTTCAGTGCTTCAGTCACCAACACACTAGAACTTGACCTAATTTAAGGGCTGATGAGTGCACAGCGTAGCCTTTGCACACCAGGAACTGAGCAAGACTGTGCATGACCAGAACGTGGTCACCTTCCCTAGAGGCAGGAGTTTGTCCTTCTACATGCACCTGACAAACAGCATTCCCCACTGAGCGCTAGAGTATATGTCCCCTTTCCACCTTGATAGCGTTCCTCCAGGAAAGAACACAATAAGCAGCATTGTTTTAGAGAAACTGCTACATATTTCAATCAAAACTACATTGGAATACAAACCTGCCCAGAACTGCCACTACTCAACGCACATTTAGAAAATTGCATACATTTTGTGGAATGATGCACCATAAAAAAAGACTAGCCATCAGTAATGCAGATGTGAACCAAAGGCATTCATTATGCATAAATGGGTAACTTTTAGCTACTGAGTATTGCTGGGTAACACAGATGTGCCCCAGCTGGGCTGCCAGAGGGTTTCAACACCTTCTCCATAAAAACTAATGATTTCTTCAAATATCCGACTTGACTTGGGTTGCAGTCACCATGAGAAAACAAATATATCTTGTCAGCTAAGATTCTTATATTATTTTAGTTTGAATTTGGCCACCGCATTTAAAAACACACTAAATTAATAACAATTCCCCCAAACGAGTAATCTTCCCCCACTTGATATTCTATCTCTTGTTTAGTATATTCAAATATCCCTTTTTTAAGTCTATGCTAAGTTTATTATAACATATGTCAGACTCTTTTCAACTGATTTATATGAAATGGAGATCCCCACGTAAGAAGTCACAAAGGGCAGAAAAACGATTTCTACAAGTTCAAATTTAAAGATTATTTTTTCCTTCTTTCTATAACACAAGCTCCCATGTCAACACATCAGCATATCATTTACTTTTCATTGAGCTGTTTGGCCGGTATTCACAAATTCAATTACTTTTCAGTGGCATCAAACAGGATTTTTACATGATTTTATTCAACAGCTCTAAATTTCCTTCCTGCTGCTTTTTGCTGTGCTTGCTTTAAAAACAAATCTTCCATGTTTGGGTGATGGATCAGCAGATTGGAGATTCATTCTCATCAGGGAGAAACAATGACTCATCCAGGGAGTGAACCGTGGCCCAGCGTCACACTTTAATCCAGGTGAGGTGAAATGTTCTTATATAGTGGTTTTCGTGCCAAGGATAAGCTTTAGGTTAAGATAGATATGAAACAAAATTACTCACTGTAATTTAGTTTATTTTTACTAGGTACCTGATTCTGGATTTCCTTAAAAATTAAGACTGAACCTTCAACCCATGCCCCCCCTCCCACTTCACCACTATACATCATATTTTGTACTTCTATAGTCACAGACAGCAGACATGTAAAAATCACCCTTTCTCTTATTCTTTTCAAAAAATGTTTATAGGTCATTGCTTGAAAGTCACAAAGCAAACATGAGGAGAGAAGAAAAGAAATAGATTAACTCGGTCACATTTAGAATTGCAACTCATCAATATTTGAGTTGCTTCACAGTTATGTGTATGAATTACCGGGTTCTCCAAAAAACAGAACTAAATTCTTTACATATGAAGAGATTTATAACAGGCATTGGCTCACTTTATTAAGGATGAGAAGTCCCACAATCTGCTATCTGTAAGCTGAATAGCAAGGAGACCCTGTGGTCTGAAGGCCTGAGAACAAGGAACCCTAATGCTCCCAGGGCCAGCGAAGAGGAAAATGCTGTTTCAGCTCAAATTCACCCTTCCTCCCCCCTTTTCATTCTAGTCAGGCCCTTAGCAGACTGAATGATGCTCTCCTGCATTGGTGAGGGCAATCTTCCTTACTCAGTTTGTCTATTCGAATGCCAATCTCTTTCAGAAAGGCCCACATAAACACACTCAGAGACAAGTCCTACCAGATACCTGGGCATCCTTTAGCCTCCTCGGGGCTGACACCTAAAATTAACCACCAGAGCCTGCCTCTGTGGGTCCTTCCTACAGCCAGGTTGTTATTACTGCAGAAGGTCCACAAGTTGAAAATCTACAAACAAGTGAAAGCCAAAGGGAATTGTAGAGTCTTGACAACATTCATTCTGAACAACTTCTCTTAATGTTTCTGGAAGATGAGCCTTGCTTACGGGGCCACTCTTCAGCATTAGCAATGCACTCGGTGGCCAAGGGGTAAGGATGGAGCTAGGAATAAAGCCATTCCTGCTTCTAGATGAAGTTCAAGAATCTTTAACATGACATATATGGCATCTGGTGATCGAGCCCATCATGCCTTCATCTTGTCTCCCTCTTTCTGGGAAGTTAACAGACAGGATTTTGGAGCCATGATATCAATCTGTTAACTTGAAATACCAACCAATAATATAGTTCGTAGTTTACACTCGGTTTAAAATATTTTCACAAATACTACTTTAATCGATTTTCTTAACTTTGTGGGAGATAACAATATCTATTTTACAACTGTGGGAATGGAATCAAAACAGGTTTTTAAAACGTTTATAACTCTCACATGGTAAACTGGTCGATTCATGACGCAAACCTGGGCCATATGATTTCAAACCACACAATGTTTTCACTTTGCCACCATTATTCCCAGTGACAAGCAGTGTAATGATATTGCTTCCTTTGAGAGATAGGCCTGCCATTTAATTATCTTCTTCTTGGAAGCATACTTTGTTCTTGCAATAGTATCCATTTGGAAACTGTGCATTTTGATCCATGCATTCTGCTGTACATACAATCATGTTTCTGCATGGTTTCATAGCCTCAGTGATTAATTATTTCTGTGCCTGACACCACCCTAGCAGGCCACCCAAAAATGTTGAATATAGAGAGCTAAAGCCTATTTAATAATGGTTGTGAGCCTCAGGTGGTACATTGTAAGGATAGTGGAATCCTTTATTTTTCTCGTTAACTTCAAGATGATAGCAACAGAAAAAAAATGTTATGTAATTAGGCTCCTTTCTGCCTTAGGAATAAAGTTTTTTAAAGATGTCTGAGATAACTGGCTGATTATTTGCCTATGGGTCCTAGCGTTATATTTTACAGAGCTAGAAGCAGACTCCTTTTTTTTGTTGTTGTTATTTCACACACTTTTATTAGAGGGTTATAGGCAGTCCTGCTAGCAGGCTCAGATGCTCACAGCTGGTGTGGCTGCTTGATTTGCACTTCCCAGCACCGGATCCACAGGCTGAGTTCGGCTGCATTGTCCCGGTCCCCAGCTGTCTGCAGTAGAAGAGGGCCTGCTGCCTGAGGCTGGAGGCCTTGCTGGCAGAGCTGGTCGGCGACTGAACGTGGCCCCCAACTCTCCCCAAAAATCACACACTGGCTTGTGTGCTTTCACCAATGTTCCATGGATGGCACTTTTTCTTTGTGCATCTAATGTCTTTTGCTATTAAAAATGTTTCTCTTGTCCTTTTTCACTTATATTATAAACAATGTAAAACCAGTAACTGTGGTAAATTGCACAAATGACTCCAATTTCTGATTCTCTACTGCAGTTTGAAATCCTTTCATGGCTCACCCCTACCTCTGGCAGGGATATATTTCCCCACACTTTCAACTGTTCATGGGACTTGTTCTAGCCAATAGGATGTTAGCAAATGTAATGCAAGCAGAGGTTTGAAAAACTCTGTTGACGTGGCTTCTATCTCTTGAACCACTGCCGCCATTATGAGAAGAACATGCCCACGAGGAGATGAGAGGTGTAGGCAGCATAGCTGAATCTGCCCAGCTGAGGCCAAACTAGATCAGCCAAACCCCAAACAACCCTCGGATCTGTGATAAAAATGACTGCTGTTTAACAGCCACTGAGTTGGGGGCTGGTTTGCTATGAAATGTTTTTGTAGCAATGTCTAACTGGTACACACTGGCTTTAGTTTCTTACTGTTCTGACACAGTTAAAAAGATGAATTTTAACTTGACTTGACACCATTGCTAAGAAAAATGTGGGATATATTGAGTTTTATGCTAGGATATAATATCATACACTTTACTATGTTCACAATAATGCTGTGATTAGTTATTTTTTGCTTTACCTATGAGGAAACTAACATTCAGAGGATGCTACTATTTACATTTAAAAAGAGGAGATGAATTATGACCTCAGAAACAAAGCCTTCATAAATGTTTTTTTTAAATCTCTTGTATTGAAGGTGTTTTGCCAAAATTTAGGATTCTTGCCAGTCAAATAGTTCATCATAAACAATATCATAAAATGTATAATTTTTATAAATCTATTTGACTATTAGTTACACTCTTAGGGTTCATGCTCCTAAACTGAATCATACCTGCAATTATAATATAATAAACGTGCATAGATGAGTGGATTACTGTTAGTGTTTCCACTTCTCCCCTCCATGAATCACTAGAAACATAAAAGTGACTCAGTAGTAATGCAGTCCTGGCTGCCAATAAACCATCACTACTGCTATCAGGACTTAAAAGTCCAGCAGTAAAACCATTTCTGTGCTAGTCATATTTTCACTGATATTTGGCAATATAGTCTTTTCTTGACAAATGTTTTCTAACTTAAAAATGGGGGCTTGTACCGAAATCAAAACATATATAATTTTATCTGACAGCAACACCTGTAATGACAACACGGTTCAATTAACTCTGCAGAAAGAGAAGGGCGAGAGGACAGACCGCGGCCCCCGTGCGGACCTGATCCAAAATGCCTCATAGGCCATTGGGAGGGTTTTGGACTTCACCTAGGAACAGCTGGAATCTGGATTTTTTTTAAATGTCATCACAAATTTACAAAGAGCAGGTGACATAAAACAACAGAAATGTATTCTCTCAGGTTCTGGAGGCTAACTGTCCCAGATCAAGGTGTCAGTGGGGCCGTGTTCCCTCTGAAGTGTCCAGAAAAGAACCTTTCCTTGCCTCTTCTCACTTCTGGTGGTTGCCAGAAATCTTTGAGTCCCTTGGCTATGGTGGCATCTCCCCAATTTCAGCCTCTGTCCACACATAGCCATATTCCCTCTGTAAATGTCTGTACCCAAGTGTCCCCTTTCTTATAAACACGTCAGTTACTAGACTAGGGCCCACTATAATCCAGTCTGGATTCATCTTAACTTGAGAGCATCTTCAAAGAACACTGTCCAATTAAGATCACATTCACAGGGTCCAGGTGAACATGAATTCTGAGGAGACACTCACTATTCAACCTAATTCAGAATCACTGAGAGTCTTTATGCAAGAAATTAACTTGAATATGTGACCCTCACTGTGTTATCTTCTCTGTATGTAATACTAATTAGGAATCTTGTTACCTTAAGTGCTATGTATTAACATAGGAATTTGTTTAAATACAGACAGTCTTTAGCAAACATCTTACTTATTTTAAAATATTTAATACACAGCAAAGCCAAACTGCATTTGACTAAATTATTTTGTCCTTTTTTAATGAGATAATGTAATTGAAATTTAATTCTCACATTTCTAATTTATTTATATTTAAGTTAGCAGTACTTTTTCTTTGCCCAGGTTTCATGGTACAAAATTTTACATATATCATAATGAGAGAGGGAGAGACAGAGACATAGAGACAGAATTGTGTGTACTTTATACATCAATAACAAATGCAAATTAAAAAGCTTCAAGAAAAAATTTAAAACCAAATATGGTAATAAAAGGAGGATTTCCTCAATGCAACTGCTAAAAGCATTGTTTATACAAAGGAGCAAGATTAAACTTCTATCATACCTTGGAAAGTTTCTGGAATATACATTTTACTGTCATGAAGAACTGGTTTAAAATACAAATGGACCCCTAGATTACATAATCTTGAATTTCCAACAAATTCAGCCATGTAACCCATGAGAATAGCTCTTCTGTAGAAGTCCCCATGCTTGTTTGTTAATCTCTGGAAAAAATTTTAGGAACATATATATATTTCTTCATTTACTTAGGCACTTGATTCATTTTTCCCTTCTCAAAACAATTATGGAAAAGTCTTAATGGTGCATTTCTGAAACATGGAAAATACTTATACTGACTTGAGTTTCTAAAGCTGATAAGACTATAAAAATCAGAGACAGTAACTTTGAAGGAGTTCAATCAGATTTACATTCCCAGACCTTAAATGTATGTGGTTTCCATATCGATGGGAGAGAGAGGGCCTTAGGAAAATCACTGCAGTATCCTAACAACACTCCCCATACACACATCCTTCCGTCCCCTTCCCCTGTGCCACCACTCCACTCCTCCCCTGTCACGTTCCCAGAACCTCTTCTGGTGGCACCTGAAGGGCCGTGGACCCTCACTTGTGATATTCACAGCAAGACTCTTGTGTCAGGACCTGCAATAACGAGGGAGCATTTTAATCCTATAAACTCGGCTTCTTAATTCATGGATCCATGGACCCAGGGAGAATCCATCAGTTGGGTCCTCAGGTCTATGAGCTCCCTAAATTTGTCTTTGGTATTGTATATGGAATAATTATTAAATTGATTTTACTAGTTTGGATGGAGAATATAGGGAACTGTTATGTGCTTTGCCTAATGCAAAACATGTAAGGACCCATACATAATTCCCCAGGTAATATAAAGATGCCAAAGTCTCTCATGGGCAAGTAATCTACACTACACACAAAGTTTGACTTTTATCTCCTATAAATTTAAGAAAGTCAAAAATCTCTTAAATACCAGGGACTTTTGAACTAAATCTTTTCTACCAGCATTCAACACAAGTAACTGTAAAGGAGGTTTGAAATACAATCTAAAGTTAGCCTACTTACTAGATCATTAATGTCAGGCTACAATAACATATTTGAGAATATTATAGCTATTTTTTAAAAGTTTCTAAAATCAAGCTGTTGGTGCACAAAAAGAAGTAAATTGAGATTCAATTAGCTACTACTTTTAGAACTCTTTTAATTACCAGGTTGAGAACCAGCACCCATTGAATCCCCATTCATTAGCGGCATGAATTTTTAAGACTCTTCTAAATTTAACACGTACGTATAAAACCTTTGCTCTGTTAAGCATTTGGAAGTATTGTTCACAAATGGAAAATAACTGGGGCAATGGAATGAGGCGATACTAGGGCAATTTAAACACAATTCTGTACGAACTCACTTTTCAAACTCTAGGTTCTCACTTTTCTTCATCACCTACACGTTACGGCTCTCAAGAGCTGCTAAGGACTAGACTGAAAAAGCAAACAGGTGACCAGTAACTAAGAAAACTGCTGCTGGCACATCCTGGCCTTGAGTGGGCACTGACGTAGACCACTAAGTGAAATGCAGCTCCACCTGACTCACAGACTCTCTGCCTCACTGTTGAGTTTCTTGCTCTTTCAAACAGAATCTAATAAAAGACTATTTCCAAAATATATAAGGAAAGCCTATAAAGCAATTTAAGAAAGGCAAGCAGCTCAATTTAAGAAGGTGAGCAAAATACTTGTACAGCCACTTCACAGAAGAGGATATCTAAATGTGTCGAAAGAAAATGAGATCACTAGTTGTTAGGAAATGTAAATTAAAACCACAAGTACAGTCTACTACACTCTTACCCAAGTGGAAGGAAGGAAGGAAAGCAGGAAGGAAGGAAAGCAGGAAGGAAGGAGGAAGGATCCCCCCCAAGATAGGAACTGTCTGGAATCACCCTAGGATCTATCTTCCACTCCACTGAAATTTCATAAAATAATGCCTATTACCTAGGAATTATGCTATGTAGTTTAAATATATTTTGAAAAAAAGATTATATATTCTAAGTCATCTAAGTACAAATCAGAAATATAATATTTTATTGAAAACACACCCAATGTTCATAGCAGCATTATTTACAATAGCCAAGTGCTGGAAACAGCCTAAGTGCCCATCAGTAAATCAGTGAATCAAAAAATTGTGGTACTCAAAACAAGCCTCAATAAATTCCAGAAAACTGAAATCATATAAAGCATTTTCTCAGACCACAAGGGACTGAAACTAGAAACCAACCCCAAGGAAAAACCCCCAAAACATTCAAACTCATGGAGATTGAATAGCATGCTATTAAACAATGAATAGGTCAAGAATGAATTAGGGGAGAAATCAAAAAGTTCCTGGAAACAAATGAAAATGAACTGACAACAATCCAAAACTTATGGGACACAGTGAAGGCAGTCCTGAGAGGGAAGTTCATAGTGATACAAACCTACCTAAAAAAAAAAAATAGAAACATTTCAAATAAACAACCTAACCCTATGCCTACAAGAACTCGAGGAACAACAACAAAGACAGCCCAGAGCAAGTAGAAGGAAGGAAATAACCAAGATGAGAGCAGAATTAAATTACATAGAGACTAAAAGCACAATTCTAAGGATCAATGAATCCAGGAGCTGGTTCTTTGAAAAGATAAACAAAATCAACAATTGAGCCTTTAAGTAGGCTCATCAAGAAAAAAAGAGAGAGGATACAAATAAACACAATCAGAAGTGAAAGAGGAGAGATTACAACTGATAACACAGAAATACAAAGGATTGTAAGAAATTACTATGAAGAACTATATGCCAAGAAATTTGAAAACCTAGGGGAAATGGACAAATTTCTGGAAAAATATAATCTTCCAAAACTCAGTGAAGAAGCAGCAGAAAGCCTGAACAGACCAATAACAGCTGATGAAATTGAAACAGTAATCAAAAGGCTTCCGACACACAAAAGCCCTGGACCAGACGGTTTCACAGGAGAATTTTACAAAGCATTTAAGGGAGAGCTAATCCCCATTCTCCACAGATTATTCCAAAAAATTCAAGAAGATGGAAGACTCCCAAACTCTTTTTATGAAGCCATCATCATCCTAATCCCCAAACCAGATAAAGACATAACAAAGAAAGAAAACTTCAGGCAATATTGCTGATGAACATAGATGCTAATATTCTCAACAAAATATTGGCAAACTGCATCCAGCAATACATTAAAAAGATCATACACCATGACCAAGTGGGATTCATCCCAGGGATGCAAGGATGGTGCAATATTCACAAATCAATAAACATAATATACCACATAAACAAAAGCAAACACAAAAATCACATGATCATATCAATAGCTGCAGAAAAAGCATTTGATAAGGTACAGCACCCATTATGATAAAAACACTCAGCAAAGTGGGAATAGAGGGAACATTCCTCAACATAATAAAGGCCATATATGAGAGTCATATAGCCAACATCATACTCAATGGACAAAAACTTAAAGCTTTCCCATTAAGATCAGGAACAAGACAGGGTCGCCTGGTTTCACCACTCCTATTCAACATCGTACTGGAAGTCCTAGCCACAGCAATCAGACAAGAAAAAGAAATAAAAGGCATCCAAATAGGAAAGGAGGAAGTAGAACTGTCATTGTTTGTAGATCATATGATAGTGTACATAGAAAATTCTATAAACTCTACCAAAAAACTACTCGACCTAATAAATGAATTTGGCAAAACAGCAGGATACAAAGTCAATACTCAGAAATCAAAGGCATTTTTGTATGACAACAATGAAATATCAGAAACAGAAATCAGGAAAAAATCCCATTTGATATAGCAACAAGAAAAATGAAGTACCTACGAATAAACCAAACCAAGGAGGTAAAAGACCTATATGCAGAAAACTACACAACATTGAGGAAAGAAATTAAGGAAGACACAAACAAATGGAAGCATGTACCATGCTCATGGATTGGAAAAATTAACATCATCAAAATGATCATACTACCCAAAGCAATCTATAGATTCAATGCAATCCCTATCAAAGTACCAATGACATATTTCACAGATATAGAACAAACATTTCAGAAATGTATATGGAACCATAAACAACCCCGAATATCAACTGCAGCAATTTTGAGAAAGAAAAGCAAAGTAGGAGGGATTGCAATACCTGATATCAAACTGTATTATTATAAGGCCACTGTAATCAAAACAGCCTGGTACTGGCACAAAAAACAGGTTCATAGACCAATGGAATAGAACAGAGAGCCCAGACATAAACCCAAATCTCTATGGGCAATTAATATTTGACAAAGGGGGAAGAAGCATAAAATGGAGTAAAAACAGCCTCTTCAAAAAATGGTGTTGGGAGATCTGGACAGCTACATGCAAAAAAATGAAACTCAATCACCAACTTACACCATACACAAAAATAAATTCAAGGTGGATAAAAGACTTAAATATAAGTCATGACACCATGAAAGTCCTAGAGGAAAACATTGGTAGGAAAATCTCAGACATTCCACACAGCAATATCTTCACTGATATGTCCCCTAAAGCAAGGGACATAAAGGAAAGAATAAACAAATGGGACCTCTTCAAATTAAAAAGCTTCTGCATGGCTAAATAAAACATCATCAATATGAAAAGAGAACCAACCATATGGGAAAATATATTTGCCAATGATACCTTGGACAAGGGTTTGATCTCCAAAATATATAAAGAACTCACATGACTCCACTCCAGGAAGACAAAAAAACCCAATTAAAAAATGGGCAAAAGACTTCAACAGACACTACTACAAGGAGGACATACAGAGGGCCCAGAGACATATGAAAAGATGCTCAGCATCACTAGCCATCAGACATGCAAATTAAAACCACAATGAGATACCACCTCACACCAGTCAGAATGGCCATCACGAACAAATCAACAAACAAGTGTTGGAGAGGATGCAGAGAAAAGGGAATCCTAGTGCGCTGTTGATGGGAATGCAGACTGGTACAGTCACTGTGGAAAACAGTATGGAATTTCCTCAGAAAACTAAAAATGGAACTGCCTTTGACACAACAATTCCACTGCTGGGATTATACCCTAAGAGCTCTGAAACACCAATCCAAAAGAACCTATGCGCCCCAATGTTCATAGCAGCACAATTTACAATAGCCAAGTGCTGGAAGCAACCTAAGTGCCCATCAGCAAATTAGTGGATCAAGAAACTACAGTACGTTTACTCAATGGAGTTCTATGCAGCAGAGAGAAAGAAGGAGCTTATACCCTTTGCAACAGCATGGATGGAACTGGAGAGCATTATGCTAAGTGAAATAAGCCAGGCGGTGAGGGAAAAATACCATATGATCTCACCTTTAACTGGAACATAATCAACAAAAGAAAAAAAGCAAGCAAAATATAACTAGAGACATTGAAATTAAGAACAATTTAACAATAGCCAGAGGGGAGTGGGGAGGGGACTGTGCAGAGAAGGGTTTTCAGGAACTACTATATAGGACACATAGACAAAACCAAGGGGGAGGGTGGAAGCAAGGGAGAAAGGTGGGTTTGGATGGGGTGGGAGGGAGGGAAGGGGAGAAAATGCAGACAACTGTAATTGAACAACAATAAAGTAATTAAAAAAATAAAAAATTAAAATAAAAATAAAAAATTGTGGTACTTTTACACAATGGAATTCTACACAGCAGAAAGAAAGAAGGAACTCCTACCTTTTGTAACAGCATGGATGGAACTGGAAAATATTATGCTAAGTGAAGTAAGTTGGTTGATGAAAGACAAATACTACATGATCTCGCCTATAAGAGGAATCTAATGGAAAAAAAAAATTAACTAATGAACAAAATAGAACCAAAGGCATGGGAACATGGAACAGACTAAAAGTGACCAGAGAGGAGGGCGATAATGGTGGAAAGAAGGGGAAGGGACTAGACAAAGAACATGTATGAATGACCCACAAACACACAAACATGGACAACGGTGTGGGAATTAATTGCAGGAGTAGGGGGTGGGATGGATGGAGGAGGGCAAAAGAGGAAAAATTAGGACAACTGTGATAGAATAACAATAAAAATGATTTAAAAAAGATAAACTAACCCTAATAAAAAGCTCTACTCAAGTATTAAAAATTTAAAAAAAAGAAAGAAAACACAAAATGTGAAATTGCTAGCATGCTTCCTTAATTGGCTGATTTCTCTATCTTCCTTGGAAAAATATGACTATGATTTTTGTTATTTTCTTTGTCCTCCAAAAGATTAATTATAGAAAATGCTTTTGTGTATCTTATTAAAAACACGATCTTTACAAACTCAATAATTGAAGTTATAAATCAAATTTTAGCTATCCTAATTTTATAAAATAGAGAAACAAAGCATTTTCAATAAGTAAAATCTAATAAACAGATAGCAACACATCAAACACATTGGCCTTCTTCTCTTTATTTCAACATCCCTTAAGGTAGTCCTTTTTAGGAAACATCTCATTTCCAGAAGGAAAACTCAAGCATTCTCCTAGAGGGGAATCCACTACCTATGCACGAAGAATCGAGGGTACTTTTACATTTTCCTCATTCTCCTTACAAGTTCCAAGTCTTCATAATGGCCCTGTCCTGAATGTGATTCTATTGTAGAAACAAAGACCATCAGATAATGCAGGAATATGTCTGCCTTTTCTATATAGATTCTTCATAGAAGTGCTTCTGCCTCACACAAAAGGGCAGATAAAACGACATTCTTCTGCACTTTGTCAGCTTCATTGTTACAAGGTACTCCCTTCTGGCAAAGCAGTACCTTGGAAATTAGATAGTGAGAGTGCCACACAGGTATACATGGTTTTCAGATATACATATATTCAGTAAAATGTCAGTTGTGGTTTAGATACTGATTCCAGTGGCTTTATGGACAACCAGCTTGTCAAACTATCCTTTCCACGAAGCAGAATTGACCTATTTAAGCAGCTCAACCTATGCCTGTCATTGCGAGATTATTTCTCTTTCTCATTTCCTCAGTTAAAACACATTTCTTTACACTAAGCAACTCCTGGAAAGGAAGGCTGTGCACCAATATTAGAATATCAATATAGGCAGATGGATAATTGTTTTCTGGTTTTTTTTAAGATTTTATTTATTTATTTTTAGAGAGAGGGGGAAGAGAGGGAGAAAGGGAGAGAAACATCAATGTGTGGTTACATCTCACGTGGCCCCCACCAGGGACCCAGCCTGCAACCCAGGCATGTGCCCTGACTGGGAATCAAACCAGCAACCCTCTGGTTCTCAGCTTGTGCTCAATCCACTGAGCTACACCAGCTAGGGCTAGTTGTTATTTTAGAATGTAAAATGGGATAAAAATAAAGCTTTCTCTGCAGGGTAGCTGTGAGAATTAAATAAGTCATTATATATAAAACAGTAAGAACAGTGCCCAATGTATAGTAAGCACTCAATAAATAGTAGCTAATATTATTATAAATTACAAATATGGGACTCAAATATTTTAAATATCATGAAATTCCAATTATAGAATCACAGGAAGAGAACAGGAATGAAAATAGGAAGGAGATTTAAGTTGATTTGTATAAGAACAACTACAAAAAGATTCAGTTTTGCCCCACATTTCTTAATTTTACTTTATTAATTTATCCATGTGAATGTCTAGTGGTTAAAAAACATCCCTAGGTCACTTCAAGAATGTGACCCAGACTGTGATCCCCAATTGTTGAAATGGATGCCAGTCGACACACTTGTAAATCGAAAGTGAGTATTTTTTTAATGCCCTCTGCTTGGACAGGTGAAAACTCAAACCCATCATAGATTGATGTACGCGGTTCCATCTTTCGGAGGGTTGTTAAAGGTGACAGTGAAATGACTTCTCGCAGTTGCACTCAGATCCCCAGAGAACAAGAGTCAAATTCAAGATACAAGCAGTAAAAGAGTGTGGTATGAAAGTGATACAGGAATTGACAAGATTGAACCATAGTCTCAGTGGGATTGGAAGGAGAGAACAAAGCAACTCAAGTCCTATTAAATTGTCTGCAGGGCTCAGGGATTATGTTATGTAGGTGACAAAGTGACAGAACATTGGGTATTGTGGCTCTCTCCATTAAAAGTTCAGTTAATTTTTTTTAAGTTGGCAATTTAGGGTCTTTAACCTTGTAGCATTAACTGCCAACTTACTGAGAATCTTCAGCAATATTAAGTAAGCGGAGAGTACAATTTCTTATTGCATTTGCCAATCATTTGTGTGTGTGTGTGTCTATTTGTGCAAAATCTACCTCCTGAGAGCCAGCTTCCAGAAGAGTTTTCTGAGAGATTAAAAAACAAATGTGTTTTCTTGAAGGGTGAGCTCATTCCCTTTGTAGATGTTTATTACTATTATTATTTAAGCAGCACAAATTAATCTGAGGGGAAAAGCATTCACTGTTCTTTTATTATGGGAATTATTGTAATTTTATGTATATTTGTATATTTCTAAGCTGATTGGTGTTCAAGTGGCTTCTCTGTTCACCATTAAAGGCGTTTTGTTTTGTTTTGTTTTGTTTTGTTTTGTTTTGTTTTGTTTTGTGGGAAAGAGATATCCAAACTGCATATAGACTATATCAACATTCAGTAGAATGGGCCATAGTTGTAAAACTGACTTTCTGGAAAATTCCATAAACAATTTTTGTAGATGAGTGTCCGTTCTCTCACTTGAAGGTAAATGACAATGCTTTTTCTGGTGTCCATAGCTACCGACTATTATTTCAGAGGACAAACTGCAGTTCCAGTTCTTAGACTCGGCACTACATCCCACCTTCCTTTATATAGGTCTGCTTCTATAGCTACTTTAAAAGTCTCCAGAGAGGAGTAGAGAGGATAAACCATACACCTAAAGCAGCAGTTACTACAGGTAAACATTTCATTAGTCCCTTGTTCAATGGGATTGACCTTCACTATGGATCTACCCTAAAAATTTCCGTGTAGTGAAAACTGGACTTGAGGCTTTTCTAATTTTGGTTTCAGGGAAGTGCTTCTGAATATGCACAGCAAATCTTGGTGATCAGAGGGAAACCATCCACATTGCAATAATTTCTGATACATTAACTTTTCTTTTATCAGTTAAGTTCCTGTGTTCTCAATTTATATGCTAACCTTACACAATAAACTATGTAATAGGATTTTTCCTGTGTTTAGGCACTAAGAAAATGATATTTCCTTACACAATAAACTATATAAATGGACTTTTCCTACATGTGTTTAGATACTAAGGAAATGATAATATTTAAAAGAAGTGACAACTTATGATAGAACAAATAATTTATATAATTAGAACACACCCTAATAAAGCATATTATCGCCAAATGCTCAACATATTCACTTTGACTTCATTTTTTACACACATAATTTGTTAACTGAAAATAACAATGCAGTATGTTATCCATGCTTAGTTAATTAGTTATAACCAGCTCCACATTTGACAATGTTGGTATTGGAATATTATGAGAAAGATTTCTGAAATCCAGAAAGTCCTTGGTCATTCCATTCATTTGAACCCTCTGAGAAGCTAATCTCAAGATGGTATTAAGTAAGCAAATACGGTCTGCAACAGGGGTCGTCCTGTATCTTAGCAATGAGTATGCCTTAGGGACCTTGCCATGCTCAGCCACAGGACTGCAGTGAGCAGTCCATTAGGTCTTCTGGTTCCCATACCCGGGGTCAAGTAGATCTCATTGTCTTCTCTATCTTTATAAATATTAAATAAATAGAATGTAAAGAATGTTTAAAAGAATTTCTGTTTCTGCATTTGACATTTTCTCCTAAATAGTTTTCTTTTGTTTTATCCCAAAGTTTTTTTTATTGCCTTTCTATATACTTCATATGCTTAGAAGCAGAGTGGACAATATATGATTACACAGCGCTCCAATCTAGGAGTACAAGGAACTTGAGTTCCAGCCATCAACTACTTGTAAGACAGCTTTCTGTGCTGAGTGCTTTCCTTTATAAAATAAGCAAATTATTTCGTATCACTAAATGTAATCATATGTACATGGTTTCTACGTTACCTAAAATCCCATACTATTGCTAGAATTAGCATAAAAATATGCAATGCATCCAATTAGGAAAAGTTTTCAAACCCATAATACAGTGAGTGTGGCCATATATGTAAATCATTAAATGATTTTTCTAGCCATATGGCTTGCTCTAATCTTTTTAGCAAGCTAACTATAAAGTTTGTAATTCTCAATTTGTGTGCATGTGGCTGGCACAGGAGTGGAAGGTGGGGAAGGTGCAACAAAAGGTTCAATTAATACAACTCCAGCAGGGTAAAGTGGAGGCTATCTCTTTAAGTTATATATTTAAGTACTAATGCTTATTTTTTATCACCCAGTTATAGAACATAGCACACATGCATATTCCAACTGAAAAGCTAATGAAAAGTTAGTGACATTGGATAAATACACTATTGCTAAAGTTTCCTAAGAGTGCTTCTATCATTCTTAGCAGTCAAGAGGCGAATGATTGTACACTATTTTAACATTAGGTGAATTATTATCATCTTATTCTATATTATCAGTTTTTTATTGTTGTTGTTCTTATTGCATGTTTATATTCTTTTCTTGCATAGTTTACTCTTCCCATTGTATGATTCAATGACCATATTAGACATGGACCATAAAAACTTTTCTTTCTTGCTCCACTAATTGCCTTGCTTTGTTATGACACAATTTAAAACTTTAGTTCAGAAAACATCTTATAAATATTATATATCACATATGAGATATTTACATGTATAGTAGTTATTTTAAAAAATATTCTGTAAGGAAATCATATAAAATATAGCTTATTCTTGAGCTTGTTACATAGGCCCTTAAGTTATTTATTCATATAGAAAAAGTGCCCTGTTTTGAAAATTAAATTTTAGAAAAGGTATATTTATATGAAATAAGGTTGCATAATGCTAAAGATGAGGTGCTGGAAAAGAAGACAGATACCTTCAGAGCAGAAGCAACCAAACAGGGCAGAACAAAAGTAGGGTTACAACTGTTTGTATGGAAAATAACACAATAATTGATAAATACTAACACAAGATTAAACTCTGCATCTTGTGTACTCACAACCATAAACCTGCTTTTGCCCGACCTGTGTTTTAATAGTAAGAGGGCCAGGATAGAGACAACTTGATAGAGAGAGGAGCTCTGCCCTTTTAAGTGAAATTTCTGCAATTCAAGAATTGCAGAACTCAAGCATTCCTGATAGCAAAGCCAGCAGTGAAGGGGCCTGTTCTTCCTCATCTAAATATAAACTTCATTTGAGAGGAGAATCTGTACACGGCAATAGAAAGATTTTGTTTGTTTGATTACAATCAAAGATTAACAGTGTGATGAAAAGAAGGAAAAACGGTCTTGCATTTCATTTCCAGGTCTTCTCCTAAGAAGCTCTGTGGTTCTGGGCAAGTCGTGGAATGTCCCTGAGTCTTGGGCCATTTCAGTGACACATTTAGGATGATGAAAGCGGAATGTAATTAATAAAACTATGTGTAAAAGGGCTAATGATTAAAACTCAGCAAATATAATAGGGCCTTCTAGCATTTTACTTATGTAGAAATAAAAACACAAATAATATAAAGTCAACCTAGAGAATCTAAAATTTTTACAGCTTAGAAAAATTCCAATTAGAGTAGCCAATATCAACAAGTTATAATTTTTCTTTTCCTAATGTGTAAATATAACCATTGCTGTACATGCATTTACCAGGAAATATAACAGGGCTACTGCCTCATTGGTTAGAGAAGTAGTCAGAATATGCTTATTGGTCAGCAATTAAAAAACACTTCAATGAATTTATTTTCTATGGTGTTTGACTCAACTTCTTTTTTAATTTTAAGCAAATTCTCTACCATTCATTCCTTCTTCAACATCCTGTCAGTTGCAATCCCACCTGACATTCTTAAGGCTTGATGTAATGTTTTTCATTTGGAATCTGTCATTGACATAACATAGCTCTGCTGCCATTTGCCTTATGTGACAAATTTGAACTAAACAGCTTTTTTGAGGTCTCCTATCCCTCAACATACCATTTATTATTTTTATCCAGGTGCACTTTCAAATGCTTTAGGTGGAGTATCAATATTTCTATTAGCTTATCAAGTCATATGAGTTGAATTTTATGCTAAAACATGTCATAAACTAGAAATAGATGATACCTTGAACAAAAAACACACACATAACTTATTTATTAAGGTTAAAATGCATTGTTAACCATTTTCTGTTTCTCTACATATATCTTTAGTATGACTGTGAGATGTATGTGTGTGTGTGGTGTCTGGAAAGTAGGGACTATTTCTTGTGTGGAAGGAGGTTAAGTGCTTGAGTTTTGTCCCTTCATTTTTGTAGCTGGAGCATAGGTCCTTTACTGCCATCACCTGGAATAAACAATAACTCACAGCAAGGGAAACCTCCAAGAAAATGAAAAGGCAACCTACTAAATGGAAGAAAATATGTGCAAATCATGTATCAAATAAAGGGCTAATATACAAAATATATAAAGAACTCATACAACTGAATAGAAAATGGACAGAAAATATGTGCAAATCATGTATCTAATAAAGGGCTAATGTTCAAAACACATTACACTCCAAAATACTCTATGGAAACTCCATAGAAAATGGGCAGAAGACCTAAATAGACATTTTTCCAAAGAAGACATACAGATGGCCAACATGTACATGAAAAGATGCTCTATATCATCAATTATCTGGGAAATGCAAAAAAAAAAAAAAACCCACAATGAGATATTACCTCATTCCTGCTAGACTGACTATTATCAAAAAGGCAAGAAAAAGGGAACTCTTGTGTGCTGCGGGTGGGAATGTAAATTGGTGCAGACACTATGTAAAACAGTATGGCAGTTCTTCAAAAAAATTAAAATAGAACTATATATGATCTAGCAGGTCTTCTTCTGGGTATTTATCCAAAGAAAATGAAAACACTAACTGGAGAAGTCTATGTGCCCTCATGTTCATTGCAGCATTATTTACAATAGCCAAGATATGGAAACAACCTCAGTGTCCATCAATGGATGAATAAAGAAAATGTGGTATATATACAATGTTACTCAGCCACACAAAAGAATGAAATCTTGCGCCCTGGCTGGTATACCTCAGTGGATTCAGCACAGGCTGCGAACCAAAGGGTCGCCGGTTCTATTCCCAGTCAGGGCACATACCTGGGTTGCAGACCAGGTCCCCAGGGGGGCCACGTAAGAAGCAACTACACATTGATGTTTCTCCCCATCTCTTTCTCCCTCCATTCCCTTCTGTCTAAAAATAAATAAATAAATAATCTTTAAAAAGAAAATTGCTTGGAAAATATTCTTTTAAAAAAGAATGAAATCTTGACAATATTGATGACCCTTAAGGGCATTAGGTTAAGTGAAATAAGCCAGAGAAAGGCAAATACCACATGATGCCTTTTACATGTGCAATGTACATCTATTTCATCTATAGCTACACCTACACAGGTACAAAGGATACAAGTTCATAGATACAGAGAACAGATTGCTGGTTTGTTGCCAGAGGTGGTGGATTAGGAGGTAAAAAAAAATGGGTGATTTTTTTGTTAGTTTAAATAAATTTTAAAAACAAAAAATTAGTTTAAAAGCATTTTATCTATGTCTTTGTGTAGAACAACCTATTTCTAAGGAAGTCATTTTGCATATACAAGAATTTGCAAAAATGGGTAAGCATGTTGTTTCCACTATTTCAGTGTAAAATTCATGCTTATTTTATTAAAGGAGTGGACACATGGAAGCTGGGTATATTTAGTCATAGTCGTCTATTGGGAGGGGAGATGAGAAAGATAAGGTTGAGGGATAGAGAAGGGAGGGAAAGGAAGGCTGAAAAAATACAATTTCTCCAGTGTTGGGTGCTTTTATTTCATCTTTTAAAATTTTTTAAGTTAAATCTATTGGGGTAATACAGGTGAATAAAATTATATAAGTTTCAAATGTACAATTCTATGAAACATCATCTGTATATTGTATTGTGTGTTTAACAAAGTCAACTCATCTTCTGTCACCATATATTTGACTCCCTCTACCCCTACTAACCCCTCACCCCCTTTCCTCAAAAACCATATGATTTTACTCACATGTGGGGAATGAATAAAAACTCATGAGTAAAAACTCAAAAACTTGATGCTTTTACTTTAAAATACTATCTGAAGCAACAAGAGAATGGTTGAGAAAAGGACTATAGAACATACTGCCAACAGCGATGCCCACACTCTGGAATAAACTTCGCAAAATCACATTGAATTCCCTGCATTGATGCTTTTACAACATGTGTAAGAATTGCTATCTGTCTTAGGTTAATTTTCTTGGCCATTATTGTGGGCCATAAACCTATTCAGCAAATCATTTATAAAGAGAAATTGTCTAGAGAATCAATCATTATTCTTTTGACATCTAAAATTATTTTCTAGGTTGATTATCTTTGATCATTTTTAAAGCCTGAGAAGAAAAGGCAGCGAAAGTGATAGAACATACTTGACAGTCAGGCAATCCCTAAGCCTGCCTCACAAGCAGATTGGCCAAACAGCACACTTCCTCTACTAGAGCAGGTTACTGAGCAGGTTACTCAGTCGAGTTTTACATCAGCACGGAAGAGCCGAACTACAGAAAATGAAGAGACCGTGGCAGTGAGGGGCTGATCCCATGGGAAATAAGCACAGATAAAGAAGAAAAGGCAACAGAGACCAAAAAGGATTTTATGCTTTAGTTCTGATTTCATGCTGGTTGGAGCATCTACTAGGTCATTTTTTTTTCAATTCAGTTAAAGCTCTCATAAATTAATTCTGTACTGGAGGACCAATAAAGTATATGTGGAAAAAACAGAGGAGGTTTGTATTGCCTAATATATAGCAAATCCTAAGGATTATTAACAAAACACTGTTTTCCACAAGAGAGAAATTCACACTCTTGAGTTTCAGCAAATCATCATTAAGCAGTATTAACCTAGTGCAAAAATATTTTTAAAAATTTCATTACCTTCTCAGTGATAGCTATTATTTTTAAGGTAATAGTAACACAATGTCTTACAATGTATATTGTTGAACATTTCCAATGAAAATTCACATAAATGATCTCTTTTGATCCTTGCCAGAGTCTTATAAGTTAGTGGCAAGGAAATTATGTTTACTACTGTGTGATCCAAAATATTCAGAATTATCTCATAATTATAAAGATTTCTTTATCCAAGTTGACTAAATTATCAGATATGATTTTCCAGAAGCTGAGTGAACATAACTGAAGGGAAAAATGAATTAGAATTTTCTGTTTGCATGAAGTATGTTAAATAATCAACTAGAAAGTTAAGATTCAATATTGACTTTAGTGCCTGATTTATTTAATGCAATAAACTGAATGGTGGACAAAAAGCAAAATCTCTCTCCAGTTCAGTGAGACATTTCAAGTTGTTTTCCATGAATCAGGTAACATTGTGCACCATGGAAGTGTATAGAAATTATTAAAATGTTCTAATTTTCCTAACGAGCACTCACCTATGTTTTAGAGAGACACACATACATCATAGAAAGCAATAAATATTATAGTTAAGAGAGTGAGCTCTGAAATCATGCTACCTGTCTTCAAATACCGGCACAAAGCAGGTTCCAATAAAAGCTCCTTGAATAGATCAATTAATTAAATTTTTTGAACTGGAGGGAATGTATGCAACTGTTACTCACTAATACCTAGACATTCAGTACATATATAAAATTTGACATAAAATTTGATTCATTGTTTCATCTGAAAAATCTTTAGTCTGCCTTATTTAACCAAGATATCCTTTTTTTCTGACTCCTAACAAAAGAAGAAAACATTCAATTTCCTCTTATTTGCTTCTTGCTTATCTTTCTTGTACACTTTTGATCCTTGAGAGATGAGGAAAGATAATGAAAGTGAGACCAATAACTTCGTATTTTAGCATATAGTACAGAATGGTATGGGAAATAGAAGAAAAGGGAATAAGTATATCTTTAAAGACGGAAATCATCCTGGAACCTAGAGAGGACATTTTAACACGGACCCTATCATCAAACCTTAGAAATGACCGTCTACAGGCTGTGGGGTTGGAGTGAGACCGGGAAGACTTGAGAGAGTAAGTTGTTACTTATGAACAACACGGAGAGAATTATTTACAGGAGTAATTTCCATTTCACATCTAAACTACATTTTAGAAGAACAGGACCATGTTCCATCTTATGTTAGCACATCTTGTTTTCAATAATTCTGTTACTTTGTTGCCTATTTCTTGGTTGCATCTATTTGATGTTCACTAAAAGAGGTACGGAAACTGCTAAAATAGCTTCTGTGTTTACACTGATGGCATGCACACATTTCATTTTATGTTTTACTCAAGACTTACCCTGGCCCCTCTGGATAATCAACAAATGTATTGTATCTTATCTAAACAGAGATCATTTACCAGCTTGAAATATAAAAAAAAATCTATGTTTCAGGAAGACGGAGAAGTGAACTGTACAGTATCAGTAATCAGATCATATACACATGTGGCAGCCAGTGAAAGTTTTCAGGTAAATACTCTTCAAGGGAATGGAAAAAAAGAAGATAAACTATCTTCATCAAGCAGAGACTTTGTGTCTGTCATTCACTGAGTAATTTACATGCATAATCCATTTCAAATGATACAATAGCCCTGTGAAGGAATATTTATCATAATTCCCATTTTACTTCCAGGAACCAGAGGTGCTGACAAGGTAATTGATTTGCCCAAGGAAAACTCACATTCTGAAAGTAACAAGGACTAATAACTGTAATAAATAATAAAAAATAAAAGGTATAATAATGGCAACACTGTTAGTAGTTGCAGGGATGTCTGCAATTTATAGAGCCCTTACTATGAGACAACGGCATGCTATCACTTAACACACACCATTTAATCCTTTTAACCTCTAACAGGGGTGTCCAACCTGCAGCCCATGGGCCGCATGCAGCCCAGGATGGCTGTGAATGTGGCCCAACACAAAATTGTAAATTTACTTAAAACATTATGAGATTGTTGTTGTGATTTCATGTCACAGTGTATTTAATATATGGCCCAAGACAACTCTTCTTCCAGTGTGGCCAGGAGACACCAAAAGGTTGGACACCAGCCCTGCAAGATGATAGCAGGGAAGTGTAGTTTAAATAAATAAGGCATTACATACATAAACAGGGATTTACTCTTTTCATTGGAGTTGATAACTGACAACAAAGACTTTTTGTATACTAGTCATGATGTCCTCCTGCTCAAAATGGTTCTCAAATGAATACCGGAAAAATTTGGGGAATCATCCTAGTACAGTTAGAAAATCATGGACTTGGAAGCCATACAGCGTTGGCTAAAGTCCAAAATATACCAATTACTAATTTTTAAATTCTGGGTAAATAAGTTAAATTTTCAGAGACAATTTTACACTTTTGAAAAACACAGATCATATCTCATTGCAAAGATTAAATAGCTAAATGTGTAATCTATCCTGATACATCCCCGGTGATTGGGCAGATAATAAACAGCAGCTGTGACCGCCACAAGCAGCCTGAAAAAGCAAAGGCACCCACCCCCGAAACGTCCAGCGTGGGCTGGGGTGGGGCACAGTGAGTACGAAACAGGTATACTTCATTTTAAAGCGGATTCGGAATTGTTCACTGAGGGGGTGTTACAATTTTTAATTATATGTAACTCTTTAAAAACCTATAGATAAGACAATGAAAAAACAAGTCAGACTTGCAGAAAACATGTTTAAAATGCATACTTGATAAAGAACTTGTATCTGTTATATACTTTTTTAAAAACACTTTTAAACTCAACAATAAGAAACCAACACAATTAAAAAGTAGGAAAACTATCTGAACAGACACCTCACCAAAAAGACATATAGATGGAAATAAGCACATGAAAGATGCCCCTTATCATATGTTCTTAGGCAACTTCAAGTTATAAGGATGAGATACCCCTACACATATATGAGAATGGATAACATCGACAAGCGCAAGGACATCAAATGCTAGTGAGGATGGGGAGCAAGAGGCACTCCCCCTCACTGCTGGTGGGAGTACAAAATGGTACAGCCACTTTGGAAGACAGTTTGAGGTTTTTTCCAAGTTAAACATAGTCTTATAATCTACCCATTGCTCTCCTGGGGATTGATCCAAATAATCTGTGAACTATTTTCCACACGAAAACCTACACACCAATATTTATGCAGCCTTATTCATGAATGCCAGAAATTGGAAGCAACCAAGGTGCCCTCCAATAGGTGAAGTGTTAAACAATGTTTGGTACATCCCGACGATGGCATAGTATTCAAAGATAAATAGAAATGAACTATTGAAGTAAAAATTTTACAAAATGACATGGAAAAACATTAAATGCATTTTGCTAAGTGAACGAATGCATTCTAAAAAGGTTATGCATTAGCATGGCTGGTGTAGCTCAGTGGATTGAGCACGGGCCGGGAACCAAAAGGTCCCAGTTCGATTCCCAGTCAGGGCACAGGGTTGCAGGCCAGGTCCCCAGTGAGGGCCATGTGAGAGGCAACCATACATTGCTCTTTCTCCCTCCCTTCTCCTCTCTAAAAATAAATAAATAAAATCTTAAAAAAAATTATGCATTATAAATTTCAACTATGTGACTTTTTTTTAAATCTAAGGAAAAATGACAGAGACAGTAAAAAACTCAGTGTGAAAAGATGAGGCATCGTCAGTGCCAGGAATTGGAGGGGAAGAGACGAATAGGTGTGAGAAAGGCACATATAAGTCAGCGAAATGTTCTTTATGAGATGTAATAATGGATACATGATATTTCTCATTTGCCAAAACTCACAGAACTGTCAACACCGAGAATGTATGCTATTATAAAATTATGGACTTCAGTTAATAATGTATCTATATCAATTCATCAATTTTAATAAATGTCTCATACCAGTGCAAGATGTTAATAACATGGGAAATGTGAGGGGTGGGGTACATAAGAACTTTCTGTACTTTCTACTCAATTATTTGAAAACCTAAAACTGCTCTAAAATAATATATGAAATAATTGTTTTTCAGTTCAGAGAAACAAAATAAACAATGAAGATGGTCTTTTCCATGCAGGTGAAAAATCTTGGAAGGCCTATGTACCATACCTACCCTGTAGATATCAAACGTGCATTGGTGTATTCAAGTTGAAACAACCTGAAATAAAGAAACATGTCTGTTTTTAGTCCCAGGTTCCCAGACATTTTAATTACGGAACTCAATTTCTAAAAAACATGTATTAACGAGCTGTATGACGCATTAGGAAAGGCTGTACTAGGCAATCATTATTCAGATATTTTGCAGATTTGAAAACCATTTACTGGTTCTGGTGCTTCTGTTTTCTGATGAAAAAATGGCTACAATATTCTCAAAACTTAAGGCAAAGGCACCTGCCCTCATTATTACTGAGGCAATACAGTAAATATTTTTACAAAAAAACAGGAATTGTTGTCTCTTAGAATTTTATACAAAGTCACTTTTTTCTTCTAGATTAAAAACAAAGATGCTGGCACCAGTTTATCCAGATTCACATACAGTCCTGTCACTGTCCAGCTGTGTGATCATGGGCGCTCAGAATATAACAGTAAGTTCACCTAACCATTAGCAGTCATCACTATTATTTTTAGTTTTTGCAAATGTCAAGTTTATTCTAAGGGTTTGACCTTCGTAAAAGGGATCAGAATCTCAGTGAGTCAAAGTCAATGGCTACCTTATAGTTTGCATTGTACAATGTAAAAAAAAAAAAACTGGTTAAAAGTGGAAAATCTATGTAAAATGAAGTTTTACTTTGGCACACGTATCCCTCCTCATTTTGCAGTCCTTCACATACTGTCTGCAATCAAAATTATGTAGACAATGAAGTTATTGCTTAGTGAATATATATTGGGGTGTGTTTTTAAATTACTTTGTATGTATGAGTATCTATGGTTCCCTAAGATATAACTTAATTCAGATTTACAAAAAAAGATTAGAAATGTTGGACTGAATTCTGAGATTAATGTTAAGTTATATTCTGGTTAAATTAATATTTTACTGGACTGATAAAAATTCCTTCTTTGAAATCTGAAAACAGAAAAATTAGATATATGGTTAAAAGTTTTTGTTAAACATTTAAAAATTCAGAATGTATTGTCTGCTTTGCCCAATCCTAATAAAATTGGTACAAGTATATGTCACATATTCTTCAATATTTTTAATTACTTAATGATAATTAATGCATCATTAAAATATGTGACTGGTACCAATTTGACATAAATTGTCATATATTATTAATTTAGTTTCACTACACTTTCATTAATCAGTTATTGTGAATGAAAAATGTTTTGCAGACCTGTTCATTGATAAATCTGAATTATAAAATACTTTAACATTTCTATTCTATAAAAGCTTGTAATTAAGTTTTTTTCTCTTGTAATATATATGTGCACATCAATGAATAAGCATAAGTGTTTTTATTGCATTGTAACTCTTTAAGTAGTCTTACAGTGGAACTAATGTCATTAGCATTCATTAACATGCAGTTGATTCTTTGTAATGGTCCTGCTGAGATAAATCTTTCCTTCACACATTTTTGATAGAGTTTGTTCTTTCACTGGAAGATATGACTGCTCCCAAATTTGCTCCAGGCATTTAATTGTGACTGCAGATAAGCCTGAGGCATACTTAAAATGTGTTACACGTGGCTTAAATATACCTCTATTTAGGTACTTTTGTAATTCATGGTGTCTTTGATCATGGAGATGATTTTGTGTGTCCACAAATTAGGAGGCTAAACCACATATGATTTCAACTCTATAGGTTTGTAAATTTTTATCTCATAGTTTTACATCAGAAACTCAGCATCAGCTTATATTACACAATTAAATGTTATTAAATCAAACTATGTGAATGTATTTTTTAATTCAAAATATATACTTACATGGTGTATTAACTGGCTATAGCTGTAGTAACAAGCACTACTAGCAGTGTGGCTTCAAACAAGAGAAATGTATAGCCTCGCGGTTCTGAAGTCCAGGAATCTGAAATCACAGGGTTACTATGGTTCGAATCTTAAAAGAGCTGTGAGATCTGCGTTATTTATTTCCTTGCACATTCCAATAAGGAAAGTATTATTACTGTCATCTTCATTGCTGATATAAGGGCACTGAGGTAGAGAAAAGTTAATAGCCCAATAAAGATCGCACAGCAACTGAATGAGAGAGTCAACTTGAGACCCATCAGTCCAGTTCCATAGTCCACACTCCTAATCACCACTCCATGCTGCCTTTCAGGAATGGTTTGATGACAGATGGCAGGCAGCTTCCGAAAGTAAGTCATTGTAAACACCGAGATTAGACATTTGTTTGCTACCACACTTCACAACAACACATTTGAGGCACTTTCTTCAAATTTCAGGGAATTTCTTCATATTTTATAGAAATTTCCCACCACAGGCTTAGATATATGAGGTCTGTCTGGAAAAAATCCAGTCATTGTTAATATAATGAGAATAGTTTGCACAACATTAGTGTAATCTGGTAGCCAAGGGGAGTGGACTGGAATGTGCGTGTGTGAACAATGATGACTTCACTGTACTAGTCAGTGGGGGCGGTAGACGCTGTTGAGTGAGCATGTCAGCATTGCATTCAAAATGACTGACTAGAGGAATCAGTCTGCATCAAATGTTGCATTAGGCTTGACCGTTCCTCCATGGAAACTATTCAGATGAGCCAGAAGGCTGCAGCTATGGGCAACTGGTGATTGGCAGCTTCATGACCACATGCCCACTTATGCATCATGACTTGTGCAAAATTTTTTGGCAAAACATCAAATCACCCAAGGGACTCAGACCCCCCGACAGCCCAGATTTGGCACCCTGAGACTTCTGGATTTTCCCCAAACTAAAATCACCTTTGAGAGGGAAGAGATTTCAGACCATTGATGAGATTCAGGAAAATGGGACTGGGCAGCTGATGGCAAGTGGGAGAACTGTGTAAGGTCCCAAGGTGTCTACTTTGCAGGGGACCGAGGCATCATTGTCCTATGTACAGTGTTTCTTGTATCTTGTATCTTCTTTAAGAAACATCTCTATTTATCATATTAGATGGCTGGATACTTTATGGACAGGGCTCAGTATGACTATTATGATAAAAAGCAATAAGGAACCAGGAATAAGACCAGGCAAATGGATTAATGACAAAAAATAATACAAACTTTACAGGGTGCCCAATGCATGTACAGACACTTCACATACAGTTAAAATGGCACCAGAATTAAATGATAAAGGGGCATTCTATTTTTAGTAAATTTCTCACTTCGTGGGGAACATTAAAACTGAAGTCTTTTCTTATACCATAACTAAAAGTGGACTCCATTTAAAACATGTATTCAGGTATAAATATGAAAAGCAAAAGGATATATCTGTTAGCAGGAAATATAAGGATATAAGGAGGCATATTTAAACAAGCCAGACACTCTAACTAGGATTCCTCTGCTTATTTCTTGAGCTCTTCGTACCTCAGAGGTACTTCCACTATGGTCTCCTGCCCTCACTCAAGTTACGGCTGCCTCATACTCCCACAACTCCTATCTTCTCTCTTCATCTGGAGAGACTGCCAGCTGTGCTCATATTCTCCTTCCTGTACTGTGATCTGAAAAGAACATCCCATTAAGAAGCCCAGGGAAATGTTAGGTGTGATCTCACTGATGCCCCTCTCCAGGTTTGCAGATTCCTGCTTCCTGTTACACTGATGCCTGAAAACAGATGTTTCATACGCTTCGCTCCACTTTCGTAGCAGACTGTAAGTTCCGCACCAAAAATTTTCACGGACAGAAGCAGAAATTAAGCATGAGGGTATTGTAACGACAAATCTGTTCTGGCCAGCACTCTTACCTCACCATCAAATATAAATAGTTACTTGTAATCATTGCCTCTTCCCACAGGATGCAGTGAGGCAGCATTCTGATGACCACTGAGAGTGTGTCTGTGACAACAGAGAGACACCTAGAATCTCTCTGGTTTCCAAACTGCTTAATTCTGCTGTGTAAGTATCCAGCAAATTAATCCCATTACTTCGATCGGGTCCTTCCTGAATCAAACTTGGTTGGCAGTTAAAGTGCGTTACTGAATCCACAATCATGCAAACTTCACTGCTAGGGTTTTTCACCTACATACAATACCTCTGATCTCATCAGTTTATGGGGGGAAAAACAGAGTACATCAATTTTAAACATTCTTTTAGGTAAATATAAGGAATCATCAGAAATGAAAATAACAGCAAGAAAGACAGTGGTATGGGATCTTTAAAAATTAAATGAAGTTCTTTGTGAAATTATGTCATAGTTAGCAATAAATTCTGTATAATAAAATATAATAAATCATTCAAGTCCTAGCTATTGCCAAAAATATTTTAATATTAAAGAGGAATAGCAAATAATATACCATAGAGATCTAAAACTGCATTTAAAAACATTTCAACAATTAGTTTCATATGAACTTATAAGAGCCAACAAAGGATGCTAAAATGTTCTATATTTTTTAAAAAAAACAGTCATGGTAATTATTAAAGGAAACCTTTGGAAGAAAATTCTTTATATTGGATATTACTACATCAATATAGTTATGGCAATCCTGATTCTGCCGCTAGAGCTTTTATCTGCTTTGTGGCCAATTTTTAAGTATGAAGTTCTGAATTTGTTCAAGCAAATTTGTAGCAAACAGGAGGATTGCAGATACCTCAGAAGGAACATTTTCCTAACACTGGCAACACGGGTAGATTTCCATGCATATTCTATTTTTTAAAAAGAAGTTGTTGGAATATGAACACTACTGTGTTTTTCTTTAGCCAAATATGCATTTTAAAGAATGAGAGGGAGTTGAAATATTCTCATTTTAAAGGCTGTCTTCATTAGTAAGCGTTTATGACAAATGTTGAAATATTTTGTTCGCACTTGCACGTCTCCATAAGGATTCGCAGTCTGCCACTAGTTTCATTAAACATCTATGACTATTTTGTCAGTTTTGCATTTAAGAGCAAAACCTGAACTTTTTTGTTACTTTTAACAGCTAAAATATGTGCTGAAGAACATAATCTGCTGTAACGTTAAGAAGAGAAACTCATATATGACTTTCAGCATTCACAGTACAGGCAGGGAAATAAAAAGTCAATAGTATGAGATAAAAATATTTCCACCACAAACATTTTTGAGTACGTCGTATCTCCACGCTGGTAATATATTAGCACTTAGAGTAGGCAGGGCTGGAGAAATGGTTAGCTTTGAGTGAGGTGAAAATCCTGACTCACAAGAATAAGTTTGGTAATATTGCAAACACAAAAGCTGGGTGTATTATACACAGGCCAACTTGAAACCTGAACTTAAGTGGACCTCCACTTAATACAAAATGAATGATTGTATTAACTCAAAATTGAATTCAGTTTCAACAATTAAACCTGAAATCTGTTAGTGATTTGGTTCTCCACCAGGAAATGCTAAGTGATTGTGTATCATGCTGGCGTGTGAACAGGAATACAGAGCAGTGGACCTACGGGGAGGGCAAGACTGCTGGCGGGTAACCTGTGTGCGAGCCAGTCCACGGGCTGCACATGGAGTTCAGAGAATTTCACTTTGCGAGTCAGAGCAGGGGAGGAAGGGCAAAGAGACTGCTCATTTGTCGCAGTTCTAATAGAACTGGAAGAATAATTTTACAAACTCTTGAAAGTCAGATATTCCCATTTTCCTCACCTACAAAATGAAAAGTATTCATCTAGTCTAGGTTATTTTTAGGATTCTTTCTAAATTTAAAATTAAATACCATTTTAAAATGAAGGAAAAATTGTCAGACTACATGGAAGGGCCTCTAGTGGAACTGGGCCTACATGGAAGTCTGTCTTAAATATATAAATATAAATATTTACAGTTTTGTCCAGTTGCGTTAAACATTAGATGTACTTGTACAACATGTTGTACTTGTCATTTCAAGTATATTTACAGGTGCTAATCTAAGTCTAGAATTTATAATAGTAGCTGAGATTACACATAATTTATAGCCCTCACCATTCTCTCTAATCTATATAACTAATTTATGTTTGTTACCAGAAGAAAATATTTCTATATGCTGTTTTTTTTTCAATGTGTATTTATTTATTTTTAGACAGAGGGGAAGGGAGGAAGAAAGAGAGGGAAACATCAATGTGTGGTTGCCTTTCATACACCCCCTACAGGGGATCTGGCCCACAACCCAGGCACGTGCTCTGCCTGGGAATCGAACTAGCGACCCTTTGGTTCACAGGCCAGCGATCAATCCACTGAACCACACCAGCCTGGGCTCTATGCTGTTTTTTATTATAATAAAAAATGGCAAAGATTCTTTTCTACATTTTTCCCACATATTTTTTTAAATCACAATAATACATGATCACAAATTCATTTTATCCAGGAATTGAATATCAATAAATCTAGAAGAAAATTAAAAGTTCATTTGTCCTTGAGGATAACCTGAACAAAAAATCAAAGCCAAATATATAAACCTCTAAATTCTCTAATCAGTTTGAATAAACATTCAGTAAACTGTAAAGCTGGAAAAATTGTAGAGAAGCATTTCTTTTAAAATCTTTAAAACATTTCTCAGGTACTCCTATTTGTTTTTATTTAAACACTTCCAGCATCATGGAGCTTATTTCTTTGTAATAAAACAATATTAGTCCAACAGTTAGACTGGACTCCTGCCTCCCTGTAACCTGTATTATTATACTGTAAACTGTCTCGGCTCAGAACAATAATATCCTTTTCAACCATACAAATCTACCAGATCAACCATACAAATAACAGGTGCCCTTTTCATTATTACACCTCCCTGGATATTGGAGGCTATCATTTCTCCTCTTGGTCTATTTCCCTCCAGGTAACTCATTCATTATCCTTTATTAATTCCTGATATGGTTTGAAGACTCTCTAAAAAAAATACTGGGCTTCCTCAGAATGCACCCAAACTCTCCTTGGATCTCTGTGATGCTACTGGTTAGAGAGTTCAGCTGTTAACTGAAAGGTTAGTGTTCAAGCCCCCCCTGCATTCTTAGGAAGCAAAATCCTTTGTGCCTCTTTCTCCTCTTCACACTTTCTCTCAGACATTCCAGGGAGACAGAATGCACCCAATTCGTTTTCTGTTAAATAGTATCAAGTATTGTATACAACCTTATTCCACTGTTTCTAGTCAGGGTTCTCCAGAGCAAAGAATCAATAGGAAGTGTATATCTGTGTACACACATATGGAGAGAGAGAGTGGGAGAGAGAGAGAGAGGAGAGGGGGAGGAGGGGAGAGAGGGAGAGAGAGAGAGGAAGAGAGAGGGACAGGGAGTTGAGATTTTATAAGTAATTGGCTTGCATAATTATGGAGACTGAGAAGTCCCAAGATCTGCAGCTGGTAAGCTGGAGACCAGGAGAACTGATGTGCATAGTTCCACCCAAGTCTGAAAGCACAGACCCAGGGGAGCCAAAGGTGTAAATCCCACGCTGAGAGCCAGCAGGTTTGAGACCCAAGAAAAGCCAATGTTTCAGTCCAAATCTGAAGGCCTAAAAAGACCCAGGCCCCCCCAAATTAATATTTTATATACACACACATATATAGACACATATATGTATATATAAAATTATATATATAATTAAACTAAGGTATAAGGGGAAAATGTACCTGTTTTAAAAAATATTCTACATAAATCCTTAATTTATTAAAAGAAACTTTTCCACATTACAAATACAATTGTGCTACCAAAAATATGACTTATGCTCATTGATATACTAGAAGAGTGCAAAGTTCTCATTCACAAAGTGCATGTCATTATACAGTTTTTCTTAAATGTTCTAACAATTCCAGTGCCAGCGGTTAACTTTGAGTGTTTAATTATCTAAATCGCTTTGAAATACAATGCTAAGCTGACAGTGAAGTGCTGAAAATTGCTAACTAACTACTGCATCATTCAGAAATAAAAGATATCAGAAATTATAGAATACAAACTTCATGTTATATTTCTAAGACAAACATATTAATTACTATAATCTTATTAAAGATGACTACTTAGATAATTTACCAAAGATACAAAGACTGTCAGAAGAACACTGATAGAATATAATGGGATATGATATAAAATTCATATTAGCCATATAGCATATTTAATGTTTTACTTAATGATAATGACTTTCATTAGAAGTTCGTTATATTTTATAGTATGAATTAATAACTTTTGAAATTAAAATACTTTTAATAGCAATATAAATTTGTTATTTATACTCAAAATTTTTCTTATTGAAGCTCAATCTCTGCTCACAGGAAGAAACATGTTAGTCAAATCGTGAAGAACGAGCAGGTGCTTGCCAAATGAAGAGAGAGAAATTTCATTTCAGGGCTTTTGCCCTGAAGGACTTAGCATAGAGAATTACTCAATGTACCACACTTAATGGGAAGAAAGAGAGGAGAAACTTGGATTATGCCTAGAGACAAGGTGTAATGAGTTAGTGTTAGACTGTAAACAGCTTCATAAAATCAAAATAAGAAAATTTTATTTTATCCTTCAGACAAAAAAAATGGCTATTTTAAAATTTGAAATTTTTGAAGCCCTAGCCGAGTAATTCAGTTGGTTAAGAGCATCATCCCAATATGCTAAGGTTGTGGAATTGATCCCCAGTTAAGGCACATATAGGAGTCAACCAATGAATGCACAAATAGGTGGAAAAACAAATCTCAATATCTATCTATCTATCTATCTATCTATCTATCTATTTATCTATCTATCAACTCTCTCTCCTCCTCTCCCAAATCAATAAATATAATAAAATAAATAAATTAGATTTTTTGGAAAAAATCTCTGAAAACTCTAGTCATATGGAAATGGAGGCAATGTATTGGTCCAAAAAGGGGAATTTAGTGATAAGATCAATTAGGAGGTTGTTTTAGTAGATCAAGCAACTGATGTCAAGGCCATAAACTACATAATAATGGGGAAACTGGCTTTAGCTTTAGGTAATTTATTGGATGTTTTGTACATGCAACTGTTTTCTGGCTTTGGAGACCTGGTAAGTGGCAGGGCTAACGATGTGTCTGGAATGCGTAGTTGGTAGCATGTGGGGTCATATCGGTCACCAACTTCAGTAGGTAATTGGTAATCCAACCGTCTTCATACCTCTGCTGGCAAAACCCAAAGCAAGAATACCGGGCCCGTTCAGGGGACTCTGTAGTCCGTATAAACAAAGACCGACAAGCTGCTGGGTCTCTGGCCTCCTTCTGAGAACTCTGTACCTGTGGTGCTACCTAAGATGCTACGGAGCCAGTGGGACTACTACGTGCAAAGTTATACAGCAAGCTGCTCCCAAAATTCGGAGTGCAAAGTTTCTCTCTGAAAATAGCACAATTCGGGCATGCTCATACTTATTTATCCTGCTAATGAACACGTACCGAGCCCCTACTACAGATCTTGCATTCTACTAAAAACCATAGATAAAGCGGTAAACAAAATGGGGGAGGCCTTCATGAGTTGACGGTCTAACTGCATTATCTTGTCATTTATAGAATTAACTAACCATGAGGAATTATTTGTGCGCATGTTGGTGATGAGAACTTAAGAAAGATACAAGTACAAGTGGCATGCAGGAGACATATAGAAGAAAAAATCAATTTAATATGGTTAAAAATTAATGTCAATTTGATTGTAATGCAAACTCTCCAGAACGGTGTGAGAACATTTTTAGTAACGTTGTACAATATATTTTAAGTGACGCTGCAGACTGAGAAGCTGTAGCTATCTAATGAAACAGTGTGTAGAGGAAAGTATTCTGTATTCTAAAGCACCCACAGTTACTGTGTAGACAAAAATATCCCAAATTGCACTTAGTCAATTTTAATACAATATTCTCCAGTACCATCTGGCTCACCTCATTCTAATTATTGCTCCAAATCATGTCTTAAAGAGTTGGCCTCGCCCAGAGTTCCCAGGAAGAGAATGTGCACTGAGAGGACGTACAACAATTAGTGACTGACTGTGTACTTTTCCACTGGCAACCTTCAGTGGATTTAATTGGGTTGTGTTAATTTTACCAGAGGGCTAAAACTGTTAGATTTGCAGATTTTTTTATTGCCTTTGATTATTTACGCTATTACAGTTGTTCCTGTTTTTTCTCCCTTTGCTCATCTCCACCCGGCTCCTCCCTCAGGCAATCCCCACACGGGTTATGCATAGACATTCTTTGGTTAATCCCTTCACCTTCTTTCATCCAGTCCCCCAGACCTTTGAAATAGTCTTGGCCTACAGCAAGATACTGTACCATAAAAAGCCAAGTGTTTTTTTTTTTTTTTTTTAATCCTCACCCAAGGACATGCTTATTGATTTTAGAGAAAGGGGAAGAGAGGGAGAGATAGAGAGACCAACATCAACTGGTTGCCTCTTGTACACACCCCAACAGGTGATCAAACCTGCAAGCCAGGCAGGTGCTCTGACTGGGAATCAAACCTTTGGTTTATGGATGACACTCTAACCAACTGACCCACACTGGCCAGGGAATAAAGCTAAGTTTTATAAGAACACAGTATCTATCTTGTTAAAGCTCCAATTCAGTGCCCAACACAATACCTGAGTATATTAGTTACACACTGACAGAAACATCCAGTCAGCCTGCTGATATTTTTTTTACTATCAATACTTACAGCAATTGTAATTATGCCAGTGTACTGTGAAACATTAATCTAGGTGATTTTTTTTATGCAATTCCTAAATCTTATGGCCTGTTCCGCAGCCCAGGAAGTTAGGATATTTGTTTCAGGAGTGGGAAAACACAGAAGAATGCAGAAATAAAATCTGGCTAATTTTAACTTTTATATTTCATTTATATAACCAAATATTTGGAAAAACATATGATGTACACCATCATGTACTGATAGAATTGATCTCAGGGCCTTGATGAGATAGTCATTTCCTGAGCATTAGGAAGGTGAGTGTGAGAGAATTTAGATACTGAGAAGTGGAATTATAACCTTATATCAATTGAGGGAATGTGGGTGAGGATGAGGAGGAGGCAGCTTTAGGAACACAAGAGTAGAAGGCATTAGTCCTATGTTAAAGCCTAGCAAGCAGCTAACATCCAAGCCTTTACCACAACCATGATGCTGTAAGGGAAAAAAAATCTATTATGTATCCATATTGACATAACAAAAATACCTCAGAGAATGTCCCAACCTAAAAAACTGAGACCAACACAGCAAAGGCCCCACTTGTGTTTGGAAACAATGGAGAGTTTTGCTGTCATTTTGCAGGGCAAACAGAGCCCGTCTGGCTCACTCACCCAGATGTCTGGGAGACTAAGATAAGCAGTGTTCTGCTAACCTTGAGAATGAGGTCCAGCACATGGCTCCCACAGCCTGGAGAGGGCTCTCACGTGCAGAATGAAGCTCTGTGTGTAATATCTTGGCACACTGCCACCTTCGTGTGCATGTAGTATACAAGGGAGTTGGGGACTTGCCACTGGGTGCCACGCAGGGACACACGGCTTGCAGCGTGCCTGGGTCGCCCACCCTTGAATAAATGCATGTCCGACATCCCCACGGCTCTGTGAATATTCTTCCATTTGTCCAAATCCAGAGTGAACCAGCCAGACCTTGACAGGTCGCAGCACACCACCTGTCTGGACCAACAACGCAAGAGAAGACTGTGTCGAGTACAACCACGCACAAGAGTAAGTCAGCAGATACTGGTAGAACCGGATGATGACTCCAAGGACAAGGTGTTCCATCCTAGCATCTTTGCCCTTAGGAAGCCTTTCTGACTTCCAAAATTCAGGCACAGTCTCTGGATAAGATAAAATGAGGTAAGCCTGAAGTACAGTGAGATGAATTTTTGCCGTTTTGGGGAATATGGAGCTTAAAATGGAAATCTAATTATCAGAACACAATAATAGTGTCCTTGAACAATTTGTGCCCATTACAAAATTATCACATATGCATTAGAAGTTATCATCTACACATTGCAAGCAGAATAACATCAATTAAGATAATTAATGTGAGAAATAAAGGTTCATTTTACAAATCCATCTACATACTGATCAAAAATATATTTTCAGGAAATATGAGCATTTTAATGATAAATTATCTTATAAACTCTTCATGATAATTTCTGTGTCTGTACCAGACCAGGCTCTGGGCTAGCATCAGCGCTGGCTAAGCTGTCATTTGGTCAAGACTGCCTGCCCCTAGTCAATGCAGGAAGCCAGTTAAACAATAAGAGATAATGTTTAGAAGAAAGTACTGATAGATGGTTTTTCACAACAATTGATCTTAATATGGAATTTTTAAATGCATCAAATAAGAAAAATAATAAGTTGAGGTATAGTACAGTGGATATCACACAGAATTTAAGGAAGGTAATGGAAGGAAAGACTTTTCAAAACATAGCCCCTTGAGAATATTACACTGAGCAAAAGAAGTCAGGCAGAACAAGTCAAGAACCATATGATTTCACTCACATGTGGGATATGAAACTGAAAGCAACAAATGAACAAATAAGAAACACAAACAAACAAAAATACACAGACAACAGTTCGGCATGGTGGTGACCAGAGGAAGGTGGGGAGGGAGGGATAGGAAAGGGTAAAGGGGGCAAACACTAAGTGACAGAAGACTGGACTTTGAGTGGTAAGCACACATGCAGATGATGTATCACAGAATTGTATGCTTGAAACCTACATGACTTAATTAACCAATGTCACCCCCCTTCCAACGCCCCTGCCCCAGGAGCCAAGGTCTGCGGACTTCAGAGAAGAAGCTGGTCCCGAACTGTGAGACACCAGCATGGCCTCTGTGCCTGTTCGGGCTGGAAGCACTAGCCGGGCTTCACCATCGCTTAAGTCCCAAAGGCTGGGTAACAGATCCTTCAGGTCAAAAAAATTCTCAACTACCAGGCTGTTTTTCTGTTCTCTCTATTCTGGGTTATTTCCAGGTGTGGTTGGTTTGTTTGCTTTTTCTGGGCCCAGAATGCTTGCTCTCTGCCAACTTTCACACCTCTGAGATTACACCATTCGGTCAGCACTTGCAAATACCCAGGAGCCTTGTGTGTGCGCAACGACCAGGAGAAAATGCCTACGTCAAAGGGGCGACTTCAGGGCATCAACTGAGATTTTACTTCAGTTCAAGGTGACAGGGTAGACTGGTACAGTTGCAATATTTCCATGGCAAACAGTCCTTCTATAAAGTGCTGTGCTATAGGTTGAGGTTATATTAAGCTTTTCTTTGCCACAACTAGTCAGTCATCACCAGCCACTGACATACTGGAGTAAATAAAAATAGTGAAAGCAGTTTGGTGTTAGTAATGTAATTAAAACTTATTTTCTTAGTTGGGAGAAAATAAAGCCTACAGATTTAGTTGGGGGGGTAAATATCGCAATACTTTAAATATTTAAAAATAACCTTCATTGTTTTCCTTCTCACGTAATTTTGGAGCTCTTGAGTAGAGAATATGTCAAATGGAATTTACACACAAAATTCATGTAGAAGGAAGTATTTTTGTACTATTTTAGGGGGTTAAAATTCAAATTTTACAGTATAATTTTAGATAGACATATATAAAAGTTTTATTTATTTGACACACCTTAACCCCCAAACAAAAAGCCTAGATGTTAAACCTCAATTCTTTTAAAAATATAGCAAAGAGCCCACAATTCCTCTATATTTTTTCTTTCAATCATGTATTTTATTAGAGCAGACAATAAAGGTAAATATATTTAGACTAAAATTATAAACACAGCAAGAATTTCATATTAAATTGACAACCACCATCAAATTATTTCCAAAAATTAAGTCACTTGTATCATATTCACACAATGCAGAGTCAAATGTTCAACACAAGCTCTCTAATCTATCATTTCCCTTAGAAAAATACATAAACCATGAATTGTATGGAACGAGTGTGTTTAATTTAGCTTCTAAAATCTCATCGTTACAGCCTAAATCGATCAGAAGGTAGCTTCCCTAGCAATTCTCCTTTATTGATCTAAATATTATTTAGAGATAACCTTAAATTAGTTTCTAAGAGTAGAACAAAGGTAATCAATTTGAAAATATCATGTTTTCATTGACAAACAGGTACATATTCGATCAAATGCATGAAAAAAAGTATTTTTTCTTTTACTATTTGAGTTTAAGAAATGAGTTTAGTCTAAGCATTTTGCTATGAGGAGTTTCCTGGAGACTGCTATGATACTGGCTCTGGAAAATATGTGAAATCAAAATTAAAATTTTTCATAGACTATTCAACGCTCTAAAAATATAGTCATCAACGTAGAAATTTTATTTTATTTTCTTCAGATAAAGATTGACTTTTATTAAACATAATAAAAAGATAATGTCTAACTTATGCAAGATGACCAGATATCTGCTGTACCACAGCATGCCTACAGCTAACAGTATGTGTTATACACTTAAAAATGTAGGAGGTGTCGTCTCAGGTTAAATGTTCTTATTACAGAACAGATATATCTACGCACATTTAAGCACAATCTAAAAACCTTTTATACTACTTATCTAAACAACAAAAACATAAGTAGAACAATAAAAATATAATATAGAAAAAAGAAATAAAAAATACAGAATTGTAACTGTCATGTGCATAAAACAAGTAATGTGTAATATGTAATGGATACGAACACTTGAAAGAATGAATTCTCAAAGATAAATGTACTATTTTATTACATCATCAGAAAGCACAACATGGGGGAAGGAAAATAATCAAATCCAAAGATTTAAGACTACACTGGTTTATATGTAATGGTTACTATTATCTTTAACTTCACAGTTCAAAACTGTTTTTTACAACCACTATAAAGTAATGACGGTGTTGGAATTTTTCCAAGCAAAAGCACCCTCTGTATTTAAAAGTGCTTTAAAACAAATATCATGTGATTTCACTTATATGTGGAATCTAAAAACAAAATAAACAAATAGAAACAGACTCACAGATACAGAAAACAGACTGACAGCTGTTAGTGGGGAAGACGTTTAAGGGATTGGCTCAAAAGGGTGAAGGGATGAAGTAAAAAGAAAACGAACCCCATAGACAAAGCACAGTGTGGTGGCCGATTACAAGAGGGAAGGGGTAGGGAAGACAGAGGAGGGGAAGGGGAAATAAATGGCGACAGTGACAGAAGGGGACACGACTTTGCGTGGTGAACACACATGGCAAAATACAGATGACGTATTATAGAACTGTACACCTGAAATTTATATAATTTTATTTTTCAATGTCACCCCAGTAAATTCAATAAAAAATACTTTCATTGTAAAGCATATCTCCTGAATGTTATCATGGGAAAACAGATGCTAATTCACTCCATTGTTTAAAAAATATGAAAAATCACTACATGCAGAATTGTACCAGAATTTCACGAAAATGAAACATTCATATAACAAAAAATTGTATTTGTAATATTCCACCATTGGCTTCAATTTAATTAAACTGTATGTACATATTCGGCCTTTGCTCCTTAGAGGACAAACAGTACAATGTTATAATGTTATGAGTGAAAATCACTACACCAAGAAATTTAAGAGAAAAAATCACATTTGAAGAAAAATGCCCTTCTTTATGAAACTGAAAAATGTAGCAATAAGTATTCAATTAGTTACGTGCTGACCTCGCAGCTACCTACAACTCTAGAAATTAAGTAAAAAAATAAACTTAATTTCTACTCCATAACAATCCAGGAAAAATCATGGAAGCACTTTCCAGGTTTTTGCATAATGATTCACGCTGCAGGCTTGCTTACTATATTTTCATCTCCGATGATTCATGCTTCTCACACAAGCAACAGTTGAGAAATACAGTACAAAAAATGCACTCAAGACAACATTGTAGACAAACCTCTTCGGAGAAATATGTATTAAATATTCCCCTCCAGTTCTGCCCTTGTGTCCTATATTCAACGCCACTTTGTGCCTGCCACACATGTGAACAACACACCCCCCCAACACTCCCCCCCATACACACACAAGCAACACGAACATACACGGACAGCAGTCAGGTTCTCCTTGTCACACAGTTCGCGTGAAAAAAAGAAAATGTTTCTTCCTGTGAACCTGAATTTTAGTTTCAATGCCTTTAAAATCACCACCACCACCCTTGTTTGTTTATTTGTGCTATTAAATGTCATTGGCTTCCTTTCTCTTTTTATTGGGATAGAACTACAGTATCCGATTTCGGTATCCAGATATAGGAACAGATTATATAAAGGTATTAATCCACCAACTACATACCGATGATGTTCAAGAGGTCAACGTACAGTTTTTACAAGATTAAAAAGCCAAGTATAAATACATAGAGAGAGGATAGAACTGGGGTCAGGGGGGCATGAAAAATAAGAAAAGCGCCCTGGCTGGTGTAGCTCAGTGGATTGAGTGTGGACTGCGAACCAAAGGGTCCCGGTTCGATTCCCAATGAGGGCACATGCCTGGGTTGCAGGCCAGGTCCCCAGTGGGGGCCACGTGAGAGACAACCACACATTGATGTTTCTCTCCCTCTTTCTCCCTTCCTTCCCTTCTGTCTAAAAATAAATAAATAAAATCTTTATAAAAAAAAGAAAAGTAAGAAAATTATTTTCATATCCTTAACCCTCAGAGTTAACTGCCACACATTTGCTTGATGAATGGATATTGCAGTTAAAATCATAAAAAGTAATTACAGTGACATTTTCAGCCATCTGCATCTACAACGCTAATTCCACTGAGCTGTCCGCAATTATATATTTAAACTAACTGCTGTTAATAAAACTGCCTGTTAAAAATATCAGTTCCCTTAACAAGTGAAACAACAGTTAATGCCAATTACCAGTCGTCAAGGTAACAGCAGAACACTGAAAGGCGGGTATTTTGCTCCTTTGACTCATGCAATCTGCTTCCTAGATGGGGGCGCAGAGTATAAAGTCAAACATGCACGAGATGACAACGCTGAGGTCAGATATCCTTCCTTCAGCATTTACATGCTAATATGCTAAAGTTATGTTGCAGCTCTATTAATTGTGCTTGATTGCCTCCTTGTCTAGTTTTTTTTTTTTAAGAGTTTACTTATTTATTTTTAGAGAGAGGGGAAGAGAGGGAAAGAAACATTGATGTGAGAGAGAAACATCGATAGGTTGCCTTTCATAGGCACCCCGACCAGCACACAACCTGCAACCCAGGCACGTGCCCCAACCGGGAGCGAACCAGTGGCCCTTTGCTTTTCGGGACAACAGCCAACCAGCTGGGCCACACCAGTCAGGGTCCTTGTCTAGTTCCTAAGGCAAATAATTACAGAGCTTATATCCTGAAACATTCCTACACTCCTAGTTAGTAAAACATGCTTTATAGTATTGTGAGAATTCTCCTTTCAAAAGAAGTCACTCTATATTTAAAAATAAAAAGGTTTTGTACATCCATTTTACTTTCATTTAAATCATATATAAAACTATATTAAAATGGGGGAGCTTTCTATTTTAAATAGACTGCATAATTTATGACAGATTAATTTATGTGATTATTGAAACAAAGCTAAAGAGCCCAAAAGCTAAATTAGCTAAATTGGTGTACGACAGTACATCATAAAAAAACAGATATATTATAGGATGATATATCCTTGAACAAAAATATGCAACTGGAAAGGGACTGTGGAACCCCATGTTTTCGGTGACAGGACTTTCACGAATAATAGCCTTGCCATTCAGCACATTGTAGCCCTTCAAGGACCAGCTCGAATGTCTGGCTCATGATACCAGTAATGTAAATTTAAACATCTTGTGCTCCATTGGCCCCATTTTCACAGGTCTTGGCTTGACAGCTAAAGCAACTTTGTGAAAGCATAGCCAATTTCAACCCCTCGCTCTTAGTTCATAATACTCCCCTCCACACTGTTTCTCACTCATCCCAAAATAGGTGAGTCCCTGGCCAAACCTCCAGTTCTCAGAGCCATGAAACAACTTCTCTGTCACCTTGCTATGACCAAGTTCAAAATTAGAAGACTATAAGGAGAGATTCAACATTTGTAAAATAGTAGAAATTGGAAACAAAGAGCAGATTCTCTTGAATTACAAATCTCTACTTCAAGATAATTATTGTGGAAAGCACAATAATCCTTTAAAGCTGTGATTCTCAACCTTTAGTACATATCAGAATGATTTGGAGAGCTGGTTAAAACAAAAATCAGAAGTTCCTTCCCCATAGCTTGTAAATCAGTAGGTCTGGGGAGGGACTAGAAAATTTGCATTTCTAACAGTTTTGCAGGTAGCAGTTCCTCTTCTGGTCCAAGGAACACTTTGGTGGAATATTTGATTAAATAGTTAAGCTGTTTTGTAGATTATCACAAACTCACTTCTGAAGCTTTATTGAAATCAATTGCTGTTTATGGCAGTCAAGAAGCCATTTCCTTTTGATCAGATACTGTCAAATAGAGAAGCCTGTTACTTCTTAGTCAGGTCTCTCACTTATTGCAGCTTTTGCAGAAATGTATCTAGAGGGACAAACTCCTACTCTGTTAGACTTTATAAACCCGAAGATAAGTAATACAAGCCCCGAAAAGGATAGCTGTCCAAATCCACCCTTAGATATCAAGTGGAATACATCTTCTGAGGCCACTGAAATGTCAAGGGAAAAAAGCAACACATCAGCTGCAATAGCTCTAAGGTGTCTCCTAATTCTATACTTTTGGTGAAGATACAGCCGATGTGCTATAAGAGGCTCCACGGGCTTGGACTTCTTATACTCTTATACGTGTATAACTTTATTATAGGGACGAGATGAGATCAGGGAAAATACATGGAAACTCTTTGCCAATTAATGCAAATGGAACTAGTTATGAAAATTATTAGGATTGTTTAAAAGAAAGAAAATAAAAATGAAAAGGATAAAATGGAAAAAAATTCAGAAAAATTAAACTGAATGTTAACTATTCAAAAGGCTGATTAAAATATCATGAAAAAGGAGAAGATAGATGATACGACCACTAAAATTTCAATGAATCACTATAGAAAGATAAAGTGATCTGGCTGCCCACCAATTCTTCAAACTGTAAAAGCAGTGTGACAGGTTTGCTTAATTTTCCCTAGCCTTAATAAATTTTTAAAAATCTGACTATTGTGCAAAAGGGATTTATGATCACCCTGAGTCAATGCCAATTACAACTATGTAGAACAGAGGAGAAGATGATGACTGGATGACAGGAGGATCAAGGTCACTTGGCTCCACCCCCCAACAACCAAAGTTATTTACATCGATATGGGTAAAATGGCCAGAGGGTGGTGAAGAAAGTTTAGATTGCTAGACACTGTGCCCAATACAATGTCATCTAAAGCATGACAATAAAACATTAACATGTAGTATAATTAAATTGAGGAGATAATGATGAGCAACTCTAGAAGATACAGGTAAAAAGCATGGCTTAAATTGTAGGAATTTATAAAAGAAACTTTTCTATGGTTTCCTCACCCTGCCAGAATGTATTATCAGTATAGATGTAATGTTCATATGGAAGACTATTATTATTTTACCAATTTACTGAGGAAAAGGTTGTCCTGCAAGTCTACTATTTATGCTCTTTTAATAGAGCATGGTAAAGAGAAACTTTTAAAATGATCTAAGCCCACTCAAGTGGCTAATTTAAAACAATTAGGATACACTAGGGTTGGAAACCTAAGGTACACAAAGAAATTTTTATTTTAATTAAAAACCTTTTAGATGCAGTTATATCAATACCCACAAATTCCTTGTTTAATGGCCTGTGAGAAAAGCTGATGAATCCTGGAGAGTCACTGTAGGTTGCAGAAGTCTTAATAAATAGTAGCCCATGCCACAGAGTGCAGAACAGGATATTAATGACGCAAACTGTGTAACAAGCTAAGGGAGACTGTAATTCTGTGACTGATGTGGCTAATGTTTTCCATTCCTACTCATGAAGAAATACAAAGCCATTTTGCGTTCATGTGAGATACATGGAAAAATAAACTTTTACTGTGTTTTCATAAAGATACTTAAATTTTCCTGTCATTGCCATGATTAATGAAATAAACAGACTTTTCTCCTATACATTTCATACCCAGAACTTAATCGCTTTATAACTGGAAGTTTGTACCTATGACCAATATCTGCCTGCTCATTTCCCCCACCTTCAAGTCCTGGTAATCACCATTGTACTATGTTACTGCGGATTCGGCTTTTTTACATTCTTTACACTTATCACATATAAGTGATATCATACAATATTTGTCTTTTTTTTTTTTTTTACTTATTTCACTTAACCTAATGCTTTCAAGGTCCATCATGTCACCAATGGCAGAAGGTTCTTTTGCATGGCTAAATCTATTCCATTGTGTATATATACATGGATATACATACGTATGTCTCACATACGCACAGACAGACACATAAGATCTGTCGAGAAAGTATCCAGCCGTGCACTATGAAAGACAGAAACATTAAATAAAATGGATCATACAAGAAACACTGTAAACAGGACAATAACACCTCAGGCCCCTTCAAAGGAGGCACCTTGGGACCTCACACAGTTCTCCCGATTGTCATCAGCTGCCCTGCCGTATTTTCCTGAATCTCATCGATGATCTGAAATCTCTTCCCTTTCAAAGGTGATTTTAGGTTTTGGAAAAGCCAGAAGTTGCAGGGCACCAAACCTGGGATTTAGGGGGGCTAAGTCACCTGGGTAATTTGATGTTTCACCAAAAAACTCAACATGAGATGTGATGCATGCGCATTGTCATGATGAAGCTGCCAATCACCATTGTCCATAGCTGCAACCATTCAGAATCATTCTGAATCATTCTGAATCATTCAGAGTTACCATAGAAAAATGGTCAAGCTTAACACAAAACTTGATGCAGATTCATTGGTCATTTTGAACGCCACAGCCACACAGTACACATGCTTGCTCAATGGTCTATACCACCCCCACTGACTAGTACAGTGAAGTCAACACAGTCCACTCTCCTTGGTTGCCAGGTACATCAATGTCATACAAACCATTCTTGTTATAGTAACAATGGTTCGACTTTTTCTGGACTATATATATATACATATACATGCACACACACACACACATATCTCTCACATTTTCTTTGTTCATCCATTAATGAATACTTACCATATTTTGCCGTTTATAATGTGCACTTCTTTGCCCAAATTTTTGAGGGAAAAATAAGGATGTGCATTATACATGGGCACAATGACTACATACCATGGATACAATAATGGGTACAATAACCCTGTGTAGAATGTTCACAAAAACGTGGGAGCACATTATACATGGCAAAATACGGTAGGTTGTTTCCAAGCCTTGGCTATTATGAATAATGCTGCAATGAGCATCAGAATACAGACATTCTTTCCTTTTCTGCTTTCATTACTTTTGAATACATACCCAAAAGTGGAATTACTGGATCATATGGTAGTTCTATTAGTAATTTTTGGAGGCACTTCCACACAGTTTTCCATAGTGGCTGCACCAATTTATAATCCCACTGACAGTGAATTCCTGTTCTCCATACCCTCTCCACCACTTGGTATCTCTTGTCTTTTGATGACAGCCACCTAACAGGAATGAGATGATATATCAGTGTGGTTTAGATTTGCATTTTCAGATGATTAGTGATGTTGAGCATCTTTTCTTGTACCTGTTGGCCATTTGCATAGGTCTTCTTTGTAAAAATATCTATTCAGTTCCTCTGCCAATTTTTAATTGGATTGTTTGTGTTTTTGCTAATGAGTTATGAGTTCTTTATCACTTGATTTTAGAGATAAATTTAAGCCAACTCAATTGAAAAGTATAGTTATTATATTAATAATATACTGTTTATATCTCAGTCTAAATCCTACACTAAAAAGGAAATATAAGTGCTTGCTAGTCATGTGACCCGAGGACAGCTGATTAGCTGAACTACAGTAGAGAACTCCACACAAACAGTGTAACACATAGGCATTTCTTAGATAGGGTTGACTAAGGAACCTCTCAAACCACCAAAAATATGTTACTGCCAACTCCAAAATCAAAGCAAGCAGTATAAAAACGTATTAGGTTGTTTCTGTAGAAATCACATACAACCTCAGAATTTTTTAGCCCCATTTTTAAATTTAACAAGAAAGAAAAACTCAATTTGTGGGGGACTTTGAACAACAGCATTTTTTCTCTTTTTAGATCTTCAAACAACTATAGCACTATGTAGCCCTTCATGATCCTACTACTCTAGGGTCACCTAAGACCCCCATGATGAAAAGTATCCCTCAAAAACTGGTAAGTATCCATCAAAAGCTGGCTGGAACATTTGGCAAAATCTTATTACTGCCATCTACTGGTAACTTCAGGTATTTTAGACTAGAAACATCTGACATAACTGCAAAGTACACCATTTGAAGACAATCTTTGGCTTGTTATTGGGAAATTTCATTGAAATTTGTCCTTCTTTTTTTATTCTTTAATCTATGTTGTATTTTTTCCATTACTATTTAGTCCCCTTATACTTCCCTCCCCTACCTCCCAGCAATCACCACATTGTTGTCCATGTCCATGAGTCCTCATCAATTTATTTTGAAACTTGAGATGCCCATCCTCTTGGGTCAATGTCATATCATCATCCTACATGGAGGGAAATGGAGAGAGGCATTTCTTCATGAAATGAAAATACTGTATTCAAGAACACACAATAGGGTGGAGCACTAAGAGTACTCATCATCTAGATGAACAAAGGCTGCCATCCCTTTGGGCACTAACCCTCTTCCTGTGGAGTTACATGAGGAGGCAATGGATGGTCCCCACCCTCTGACACATTATCAAAGGGTGTCAAATGAGCAGCATGATTTGTAGATGGTCCTCACAGTTAAAAGACCAGTCAAAATCACATTCAACCTAAGAAACAGCTGCACTGTTGAAGTGTTAACGATGTTACATTAACTAAAGAGGCAAAAGATACATCTGCTAAATGGGCATCACTGAGTGGCGTTCCTTGTAGCATCACAGGGACTAGACAATAGCAAAAAGTGACTTTTGCCAATTCTCGTTTAGTAGCCAATTGAGTTGCAATGGTCCGGTAAATGGGCCCAAGGAGACTGGAAGATAAAAGGACTCCCATGTGGGGTGCTGTATGATGAAATTTGTTATGGAATCAGAGGTGGGTATCAAAACGCAGCTCTTCCAAACTAACCCCCGAGTGACTCCCAAAATGACTCTGGTAGCTGTGATTACTGGTTAGTCAGCCTGGCTTGGCCATAGAATCAGAGTAGCACACAAGACCCCAACAGCAACTCTTAGCAAGCTCACTCAAAACAGGAGGGACTGCACAAACGACAATTCAATCTGGAGGTGAATCACATTCGAGCAGGTGACAAGGACCTTGACAAGCATGCCCTGTTGTTGGCCTGAACTCTCTTCCTCTGCCATGGTGTCCTTACATTTATTGAGGGCCTCATACAAGGATGCTCTGTGAAGTATTATGAGTGATTTCAATTACCTGAATCTAATTTTCAATCCATTCAGTCCCCATTTATATTACGGAGTAATAATACTTCACAAAGCTGTTTTGAGGAATAAATTAAATCATTTAAAGAGTTTAGAACAAAGCTGGTACATTAAGTGCTTACAAAATTCTCTTTAACACTTGAATGATGACATTATTACCATTGTAAATATATAATCTCCCAAGGTAAGGGACTATATATAATTGGATATATAAATTATAATGTTTCCTTTTAATTACTTCATAGTCACACCTCATAACAAAATTTATTTTACCTAAAACATTACATATTTCAATGGATAAGATTAGCATATATATACATATATACATAAGAAAAGGAATATTCTCATGTTATATGAGCTTTATTTACTGATCTCAAGAACAGTTTAATCAAGTTAAGGCTCTAATTTTGCCATATTAATTCCATAAGAAAACATGCTCCTATTACCAGGTCAAAAATATCAAATGTGACTAAAATGCATCATATGTAATTTATATCAAAACAAAATAAAAAATGTATAAACCAAAAGGTAAATATGATCCAGAAACATTTGATATTACTCTTTAATAACTTACTTTAATCTTAATAACGACTTCAGATGTAACCAATTTGGCAGCACAAATATTTCTTCTTCTTTAATGATGTGATTCTCTAATTTCTCATCTCTACAAAATATATAAAAAATATTGTTCCAGGAATGTGAACTTTGTTTCAAATTAATATGCATGACTAATGTGCTGGAATCTAATTTTCAAAGTAATGAAAATAATTTTATAGTATGTTACTTTTTTCTTTGACTTTTAATTAAATTTCTTTTATAAGGATTTGGACATCTGATTTGAAGAATAATTAAAAATTGGTTCTTTTTATTCATGATTTCTATTGTTTCAAAATGGGAAGTGTCAGTGTAAGTTACCAATTAAAGTGAACCTTAAGTGGACTTTAGAAAATCATAATATATCCAAAGTACAGAGATAAAAATAATTTTTAAAATCACATATTGTTCATTAATCTGTGACATGGATCCATGTGCACTGAATGTGGATTTCCTTGAAAAAAATTGTCTTAAATTTTAACATCAATTTTGTCAATCTATAAAAATTGAGAGTGGCATTTTGCATAGGACAAGGGTGATGTGTAAAACAAAAATTTATAGTAAGTGATAAGCAGTATAATTCAGAAAAGCTCATTTATTTCTCTTGTGTTTTAGAAATACCTTGAAGAATACAAAGAGTGAGTTACAGAGATTGCTAGCTAGAATGACCAATGATAAAGATTTTTAAACTTCTGGGTAAAGAAATTCAAAGAAAAATAAACATGGACCTGGGTGATGTATAACTCTGCTCCCTAAAGTAAGAGATAAACTCTGTGCACATCAGAGGTTAGGGAACTGCCATAGAGAACGGTCAGCAAGGAGAGTCCAATGGCCCCACCAACACTATTTATTTTCTTGACCTCAGTTCCAAATTCTTAAAAATCTGCCCTGGCTGGTGTAGCTCAGTGGATTGAGCGCGGGCTGGGAACCAAAGGGTCCTGGTTCGATTCCCAGTCAGGGCACATGCCTGGGTTGCGGGCCAGGTCCCCAGTGAGGGCCATGTGAGAGGCAACCATACATTGCTGTTTCTCTCCCTCTCTTTCTCCCTCCCTTCTCCTCTCTCTAAAAATAAACAAAATCTTAAAAAAAAATTCTTAAAAATCCAATTCATTCACTCAAAAAATATCTGTTAGATACTTTTATATTTTACAGTGTTTTATTTACTGTACATGTATTAGTGAACAAGACCAAGAAATGTTCTATCCTTTTTTTTTAAGATTTTATTTATTTATTTTTAGACAGAAGGGAAGGAAGAGAGGGAGAGAAACACCAATGTGTGGTTGCCCCTCATGTGGCCCCCACCAGGGACCTGGCATGCAACCCAGGCATGTGCCCTGACTGGGAATCGAACCGCGACCCTTTAGTTCGCAGCCCGTGTGTCCTATCCTTTTAGTGTTTATTCCAGTGGTAGAAATACATTTTTAAAAAATAAAGGAAAATATAGTTTTCATTATTGAAGAAATGAATAAAAAATAGAATAAAAGTAGAGACAGTGATGAAGCAGAAAGATCTATCAAAAACAGTGTGACAGAGTAAAGAAGCAGTATTTCAGCAGAGTTCTACATAAGAAAAAGCCACCCTTACCAAAACCTATATAAATGAAGAGCAAGTTTAATGTCAAGTGCTATGATTTTGAGTAAGAGGCCAGCAAAGTCTCCAAAACACCAAGAAGATGATATTTAGTCATGTGTAGAATCGGCCACGGGAAGAGGGGCTGGAGAAGAGGACAGAAAGTTTTCACGGCCAAAATCATGTAAAGCCTTGTATGAGTTGGGAAGAAGTTTCGTTTTTATTTGAAGTGTTGTCAGGAGTTACTGAAGGGTTTTAAAGAGATGAATAGTGTATCTGATTTACTTCGGCTCCTGCGTGCAGAACGGAACCTACACAGCAGAGCAAGTTGTCAAAGGAACATTCTGAGGAGGAATTTGCTGTCGTCTCAGCTTGAATTAAGGTAGCTGGGTGGATCCGGTGAAAAGTGATCCTATTCAAGATATATTATAAAGATTAAATCAATAGGATTGCTGATGATACAGGTGAGACAAAAGTAAAGGATTTTAGTGTATGATGTGAATGTATACCAATCAATAGCATACCCATTTATTAGTACAAAATAATGGTAAAATGAAACAGCAAATATAATATGATTTTCAATGGAATCAGAAATGTGGGGTATTTCAGATAAAATTAAAATAAATGGGAACAACTGTAATTGAACAATAAAATAAATAAATAAATAAAATGCACCAAAACCCTCCAAATATTCACAAAAGTAAAAAGACTTCAAAAAATTAAAAAATATGCCCAGCTGGTGTAGCTCAGTGGATTGAGCGCAGGCTGGGAACCAGAGGGTCCCGGTTTGATTCCCAGTCGGGGCACATGCCTGGGTTGCGGGCCAGGTCCCCACTGAGGGCCATGTGAGAGGCAACCATACATTGCTCTTTCTCCTCTCTCTGAAAATAAATAAATAAAATCTAAAAAAAAAAAATTAAAAAATACATTATTTCCACAAATCAGAAGAGTATCTGGTGTTTAAAAGTCATTTTTCCTCTAAATGAATCTATAAATTCTATGATATCCCAATGAAGCTTACAGCAGGCTATTTTAAAGAAATGGACAAGCTGTTTAAAACTCATAAAATAATAAAAATTGCTTACAGGAGCCCAAGCAATTAAAAATAGGAGGAGAAGGAGGACATTAATAACGCTGGAGAACCCCCACTGCTTGATTTCCACAGGTAGTTCAAACCCACAGCTATAAATTAGACAGTGTGGTGCTGGTGACAGGGAAGACATTCAGATCAATGGAGGAAAATATACAGTCCAGTAAGAGAGCCAAGCAGACATAATAAAAAGACTTTTGACTGAAGTGCCAGGATAAATCAATGGAGAAAAGAAAATCTTTTAAACAAATGGTTTAACAACGGAGTTTCCCTATGGAGGGGAAAATGAAACATTACTGTTACTTTGTATCACACAATATACGGGTATTGATCATATGTCTTAAAAAAGATACAGCTGCACGCTTCTGGAAGAAACATTATAACACTGGAGCGGACAAAAAATTTTAGACTACACCAACAACAAAGTTAAAAACTGTTCATTGGATTCTGTCCAATTATTAATTAAAAATAAACTTTTCCTATTCATAAGACACCATTTCCAAACTGAAAAGACAAGGTTCACGCTGAGAGCAAGTATTTGTAAATCAAAGTTGCTAAAGAATTTTTATCTAGAATGTACAAGATTCCTTAAAACTCAATACTAAAACCATCAACTCAGCTGGTAAATGGATAAAGAATTTGAATAATTTATACTGGAAGATGTAAAAATGTCCATTTAGCATAAAAAAGATACTCTATTTATTTACAAAGGAATTGCAAATTAGAAGCACGATGGGACATAACTGCACAATTAGATGACTACACTTTTAAAAAATGCTAATATCAAGTATTGGCATAAAAGCATCTTTATAAAAGATGAACAGGAAAATGGGTAAATGATATGCAGTATATCAATGCAATGAAATTACTCATCAGTAAAAAGGAAGGAACCCTGTTTTTAATTTTTTGAGGTAACTCCATACTGCTTTTCATGGTGGCTGCACCAATCTGCATTCCCACCAACAGTGCAGACAGGTTCCCCTTTCTCCACATCCTCACCAACATTTGTTTGTTGATTTATTGATGATAACCATTTTAACAGGTGTGAGGCGATATCTCATTGTGGTTTTAATTTGCATTTCTCTGATGATTAGTGATGTTGAGCATCTTTTTATATGTCTATTCACCATCTGTATGTCCTCTGGAAAAATCTCTATTCAGGTCCTTTGCCCATTTTTTATTTGGATTGTTTGTTTTTTGATGTTGAGTTTTACAAGTTCTTTATAAATTTTGAATAATGACCCAGCAATTCCACTTCTGGGAATTTATTTGAAGAAACCTGAAACACTAATTTGAAAAAATATATGCACCCTTATGTTCACTGCAGCATTATTTATGATAGCCAAGATTTGGAAGCATCCCAAAGTGTCCATCAGTAGATGAGTGGATAAAACAGCTATGGTACATTTACATGATAATATACTACTTAGCCAAAAAAAAAAAAAAAAAAAAAAAAAAAAAAAAAAAAAAAAAAAAAAAAAAAAAAAAAAAAAAAAAAAAAAAAAAAAAAAAGAAAGAAAGAAAAAAATTTACTCTTTACAACAGCATGGATGGATGTAGAGAACATTATGCTAAGTGAAATAAGCCAGTCAGAGAAATACAACTGCCACATGATTTCACTCATATGTGGCATCTAAATGAACAAACTGAACTAACAAGCAAAATAGAAACAGACTCATAAATAGAGAGCAGGATGACACGTTGTGGAGGGGTTGAGAGATGGAAGTTTTGAGCAAGAAAGAAAAAATTCATGGACAACAGTGTGGTGATTGTGGTGGGGGGAGGGGAAGAGGTGGAAAGAGTATAAAGGAGATAAATGGTGATGGAAAAAATTGAAAAAATGAACTATTAAAAAAGGAATGAACTCTATTTCATATATACAACATGAATGAATCTTAAAAGTATTATGCTGGGGAAAAAATCCAGACAAATAAAAGTACATATCACATAATACCATTTAAATGAAGTTCTAGGTAAAGGAAACTAACCTACCATTGAAAAAAACAGATCAGTAATTGTCTGGGAGAAAAGATGAGGAGGGAGAAACAACTATGGGAAAAGCTTAGGATATGGGTGATGGGAATGTTCTGAGTCTTGATTGTGATTTTAGTTTCACAGATAGATGAACAGATCTTCAAAACTTACTGAATAATACACTTTAAGAGGATGCAGTTGACTACAGATAATTTATATTAAAGTTATTTATGAAAATAACAAAGATTACTAGAAAAGAGCCGGAGCCATTTGTTTCCAAGTTTAATTGAAAATGGAAGCCTTTACAGGCAAAATTAGAGGAAAAGAATATAAATATATATAAAATTAATTTATAAATACTATATTTTGCCATGTATAGTGTGCACCTGCTATTTTGCCATTTTTGCACATTAGTATACCCATGGTATGTAATTATTATACCCATGACCCATGTATAATGCACATCCTTATTTGTCCCTCAAAAATTTGGGCAAAAATATGTGCATTATACACGGTAAAATACAGTAAATGATAAGGTGATCCCTCCAAAAAGATATCCAAACATAAGGGAAGAACAGCAATTTCTATTCTGAAAGATAGAAGAATGATGTAAAATACTCAACTGTCAACTAAGAGCTTATTGTATGTTTTTTTAGATGAATGATGTGGGTACTGTATTGCTACAGTATTTGGATTTCATTGGATGCTTTCAGTAAAGTAAAAAAAAATTAATTGCAAGTATCTAATCTCGAATGAAAATATTTCTATGAAGCCTTTACAAAAGAATTTAAGAGTGCATAGTTTTTCAAAAAAATGTAGGGAATATTAATGCAAACATTTTGAAGATCACTGTCTAATAGGAAAGAAACGTGTCCTTTTCACAGCTTGCTTTCTCACGCCTGTTGTTTTAAGCAACGTGTAGGGCTCAGGGGGGCAGTGTCATTAAAACAGTGGTGAACAAAAATAAACACTAAATGATCACTGTCTGGAAGAAAATTAGGAAACATAATCAAATCTCATATTATCAAATCTGATAATATTAAGGAAAATATGTTTGCCTCAACTATTTTGACAATTTTCATTTTGTGTTGACACATTTAGTCTAGAATTAAAGCCACAAATCACACAACCTTTGAATTATAAAAAAGAAAATAATGGGTAACTTTAGTTCAAAACCTTGTTTTCCTTTGTTTTTAATTCTAAATCCTAAACATATAAGTGTAACCTATCCATTTAATAATTACTATGTTCTTTAAATACACACACAGACTCAGGCACTTACAAAGACAGAGACACGCATGTGCACACGGACATGGCTGACTTACTAGATCATAACTTCTTTAAAAGCAGGCGCGCTTTCCACCTCCCACAGGGACAGGCACATTGATCGGTTCGCCAGATTCTATAATGAACTGAATGCTGCAGAAATCAGATATTTTTCTGCTACATTACATGAAGACATCCTATTTAATAAATTCTATTCATATTTAACACCAGATTTATCTGGGGGGAAACAGTCCCAGTTATGACTGCTGATCAGTGGATACTTATTATTGTAATTTGCTGTTCTTTCAATGAAGAAATATTTATCCCTAATTTGTCTTCCAAATATTTTCAGTTTTTAGAGCCTAAATAAACACTGTACTATTCACTCAAAGGTAAGTGGCTGTAAAGTGATACAATGCATACTTATTTTGATTTCTGGAATAATGTATGAAATGTTTGGTGATAGATATTTCCTAACAATATATGGGACTTTAAAATATTTTTAAAATGTTTCCTTAAAATGTAATAAAGTTAAGTATTAGAATAAAGTGTATAGAAAGTATGAAAATAATGGTGAATATATCATTTCCTCAAAGATTTTTATTTCTGGTTAATTGATTCTGTCCTAAATACACTATTTTTAATGTGACTAGCTATATAATAGTAAAAAATATTTTTAAAATGCCACAGACACACAGAGAAGCTAGCAATTCAAAAAATAAAGGTAGGGGTATAAGTTCCTAAAAAAGCCTGGATGTTAAAAACGATAAAGCAGAAAATAAATTATTAACTTTGTGATTAATGACCTTTTCCATAAGTCATCAGCTTTCTCAAAAGATTATACTTCTTTCATTGATTGGCTAATTTATGTTTCTTAAATCAACACAGGACCAGGGGTTAGGCTACTGGTTCTATTTATTTTGTGCAATAATTCCGCCTAGTCGCCTATGACTGATAGCTCAGCATAGATACTGTATCTCGAGACATGCTATGTCCAGAATTGACCCTGTATTTTCCTGCCTGAAAAACCAAGGTGAAAGGCAGACATGCTTAAACTTGATTGAACAGTGAACATCAGCTCTTTCTAGCTACCCAGGAAAACAAGTCTGTACAGTTGATCGCTTTCTAAAAGTCTCTTGACCTACTCTGAAGTTAACCACTATTATCAAAATGTTTTGTGGAGACTATGTAAGTATAATAGCTTTTTCTGTAAAACTTTCTAGTCTTTTGAGATTCAAAACTTATAAAATTTCATTTGTGGTACTTGACATTTTCAACAGGAATATTGGTGTTTTAATTTATTTTATTAAATTTTTAATTAGTAGGGGCTCAATATAACTATTAAACAAAGTTAATATTATTAAACCTCAAATCCATGCTAATATTGAAGTAATATACTATTCCATAGATGCAACTTAGTTACGCTTACTTTCATAATTCTAACTGTAAGAATTAGAATTATAATTGTAAATTCTAATAAGACATTTTTTGCCTCCATATTTCTATCAGAAACTAAAAATAAATATGATTGATAATTTTTTTTAAAGAAAGGATTCTTTTTTTTTTTAAGATTTTATTTATTTATTTTCAAAGAGAGGAGAAGGAAGAGAGAAAGAGCAATGTATGGTTGCCTCTCACATGGCCCTCACCGGGGACCTGGCCTGCAACCCAGGCATGTGCCCCGACTGGGAATCGAACCGGGACACTCTGGTTCCCAGCCCGCGCTCAATCCACTGAGCTACACCAGCCGGGCTTGATTGATAATTTTTAAAGTCATAATCTCTTCAGAAAATACAGTTTATTTTTAAGTAATTGTCTGTTGAATTTAAGCAATGTATAACTCAGGCTGGTCACTTCCTTTTTTTCCTTGTCTGAATCATTTTGATCCAACTACGCTAATGGACCACAAACTTTTGAAGAACGAACACAGACATTGCTTTATCTAAATACACATTGTATGAAAAGATATCCAATTCACATAACCTTGGATATTACACTTTAGTGTGGCAGGTATAGATAATTTCTTCAGAAATCTGTATTATGAAAAAGGCTTTCAGAAAGCTTTTTACTTTATGCAAAAAAACTTACAACACAATTATTTGGTTAAACTTTGGCACAAAACAATATTATTTACTTATTTACAAAGTAATAATTACTGGACATTTTACTTATTTTGTTTTTCACATTTTAGGTCTCGTATTAGATGAGACCTAAAATGTGATTGCTTTCCATCGCTGTTGTCTTTAGAATCTTTATTTCACCTTGAGATTTCAGGATCTTGTTGGCAGTTCAAACTTCTCATCATTGTTTTGTTAATTGTGAGGTAGTTACATTTCACTACAGGGAAATAAAATTCATTAGGTAATTTAGGCCAGTACATAGTTTTCTCTATTTATATTCACTCAAGTACAATTATTTAGAAATAATTTAATATTATATTCTTTGTGCTATATCTTATATTAACATGTATATACTAATTTATCAAAAAACATGTAGAGAATATTTAAATGATATTCCAGGGATTATTAAAAGTTGCAATGATAAGATTTTAAAGAAATGTAATTATTTGCTGCACTTCTGAAACAGATAAAGAACATCAGAGATTAAAGAGTTGCATTTGAACATACCTAAAATTCATTTTACGTGTTTTAGTCATCTATATCAGATAAAAATTCTTGGGTTTTATGTGTTATTTCTGCAAGTTTTGATGATAGAATGGTTTTATATAATCAGTGTTATCATATTTTAAAGCAATTATTTATTATCTCAAGACATATGGCCCAAGTGGTTAGAATGTGGTATTAAAGAGACCAATATTTGAGGCCAAATTCTTCTGGTTAATTTCCATTTTGGGCCCAGTGTCCTCAAATAAAAAACCTGTTCTGGCACAGGCAAGAAAGCAGACATTCTCATATAATAATGTGGGTAATAATTGACTGGGCTGCTGGATTAAAAATAGAGGCCTGGGCCCTCTACTCAGTAGTTCTGATTTAAATGTATGACATCTGATTTTATATGTTTGATATATTCATGACCATTTTTGAGAGTCACCTATGTAATTTATTACTTTGTTACAAAACTAAAATAGAAAATTTTAAAAACTCAAGCAAGAGGCAAGAATCCTAAAAAAGCAGTTACATTTCTGTAAGAAATAAGCATACATAATGCTTTAAAGTAACTTTCTAGAAACAAGGAGTTAGATGGCTCTCAATGATTAAGGTAGTTTAAATGGGTGAGTTACTCTAAGAAGATAAATTTACTTCTGATTCATAAGTGTATTTTACTTACGTGCTTGACTGTAAGGCTCTCTATTGAAAGCAAGATTTAATTAAATGATTGGGGCAAGCCTGGAATTGTTTTGATTTACTAATTACTCAGATATAAATCACCTTTCAGGAGACAGTACCCCTCTTAGATGGAGGAAATCGCACTGTAGGGTGTTAAAAAAATAAATAAACCCATGTGAGGATCCAAACCCAGGCATCTCTGTGTGATTGTAACTCAAGTTAAAATATAATGCCTCTTTCGAATATACGTCCTGATTCTTCTAATTAAATTGTTGGCTATTTCTATCCTGTTAGTCATCAGCTGATCCCCACTTTTTCGTATAGCAGCAATTTATTTACTATAGATTCATTTATTTGATTAGACTCTTTGTTTTTGCCTCTAAGTAAACTTTAATCCTATTCTTTTTCCTATCCTGTTGACAATTTTCCTATTTCTATCATACTTATTAACTGATAGGAAAGTGTTAATCATAGGAGTATTATAAACAATATATTTGTATCATATCCCACACTTAAATTAACATTATACATTATACTTAAAGTAGAGAAACAATTATGAAAATATCCTATGTTTTTATATTTGGAGCTCTGCATACCTTGTCTAATTTAATAGTCAAAGCAAATCTTTTTACAAGAATACCACTTAGCATGCAAAGGTTTGGAAATTCTTCTTGGAGACACGAGATATTCTGCTCAGTGGTTTTGCATATATTTTCAGTCTTGATAACCTTCAAGGAACATCTTAGCATCTCCATTTTCCACATGAATATACTGAGGCTTAGAGCAGTTAAGTACTTTTCCCAGGAGTGAAAAGCCAGGCGGTAGTGAAGTAGGGTCCTTCCAAACTCCAAGAACATTTCTCCCACAAAAATAAATGTGATAAAAGCACCTAAATATGATAATTATCCTGCCTTAAAATTATGAAGTACAAAATAGGTATTTTGTGAACCTAATTAAGATATTCAATTAGCAGCAGTGTCTTTACAAAGATGGTCTCACTTAAGAAACTTGTCCCCAGAATGGCTCAAGAGTAATAAAGTCAGACAACAGCAATCTGGGCAATGTCTAGTGCGGGCAACAAGACATTCTGCATTTCAGCCCATCGAGTATGGAATGCCTGCATTGGTGCTTAGTGGTGAATTACATATCATGAAGGAAGAGCGCTCAGAAAATGAGAAACAAATCAGGGCATTCTATCCAGGAGGGATTGCAGATGAGAAGACCTCCTGTGAGACAAGAGGCTGTTGAGTAGGTAAAAAATTTTTTTAAGTAGGCTTTTCCTACTGAGAGGTATTCCTGGGAGAAAAAAATTCATCCAAGAAATCTGACTTTGATTGTTTATCTGCAATATGACTTACTGAACAAATATTAATAAAAGGTTACTCATACTTTAGATTGCTTTTTACTATCACAAGACTACATTGTCTGAACTTTACATACTTTGATTCAACAAAAGTTATGAATCATGCTGGTTAGGGCTTCAACTCTTACTAAAGCCTCTTTTGAACTAATATATATTGAACTGGAAGAATTAAATGTAGTAACTTTTTTCTTGAAGTGTTATATAGGCAAGTTGTTAAATTTATATAAATCTACTAGCTGTAGATCGCTTGCTTTTAATGTAAGGCTGGCAAACATGATTGTAAGGTAGTAAACATACTGTCAGAGCCAGGTTTGCCCAATAGGATCCATATAACTGAGGACAATTTATTTAATGCTTTGTCTATCTCAATTTTCCTACCTGTAAAATGGGTGTGATAATAGTATCTAAAATGTAAGAGTCTCTTGAGAAGTGGCAGGTAAAGCGCTATGAAGACCTGGAGCATAAATAGCACCCCCAAAAGGGTGAGCCATTATTAACATTTTTAAGTAACAGTGCCAAATTTGAACATAACTCTAATTCAAAACCCCTGGAACTGCTTGTAGAGATGAGCTTAAGTTTGTATCTGTTACTAATGTTTAAATTTGTATACATACATACATATGTGCAATTATTTATAAAATTTATGAATAAACTAGAGTAACATCATTTTATGAGAGGAAATATAAATATAGTCTCTTAAACTCAGCATAATCTTTATTTGTATAAATAGCACTGCCATGCTAAAAAAATTTCATCATCCCACTTCCCTCAACACTTAACTGCCAAATCTCTTTTTTATGGCAAAACTCCTCAAAAGTATAACTGTACTCATTACATCTAATTTCTCTCCTCCAATTCTCTCTAAATCCTCTCCAATTGGATTTCTACCTACTCTACTTCTAAAGGTAAGCATTGACCTCCCTGTGCCTGGACCCCGGGCCTAATTCCCTTTTCTCACCTTATGAGATAATGAGTGCTGTGTGACACAGTCTCCTTTGCCAGGAATGTCCCAGGGCTAATTTCTTTAAACTTTTCTCTTTCCTATGTATAGCCACTCCTTTGGTCACTGTATCCAATATAATGGTTTTAATTACACTGTATTCAGAGTCTTTTCTGAATTTGTATCTCAACCTAGCATCTATGCCTGAACCCCAGATTCGTATAACCAGGTGTCAATACAGTGAGTGGAAACTCCATCCTCTTACTAGTTCATGGGAAAAAAAGTAATAATTTTTTACAAAAGAATTTATCTCCGACTCCCCTCTCTATCTCACACCTTACAAGTGATCCATTAACAAAACCTTTCGGCTCTACCTTCACCGCATACGCATTATCTGAGCGCCTTTCACCACCCCCACCGCAGCGACCCTGCTCTGAGCCACCGCCCTAGGCATTTGGCAACTTTACTTTACACATAGCCACCTTCTTAGTCTCTCTGCTTCCATCTTTGCGCTCACGTCTACGTACAATGCAGAAAACAGTGAATATGACTGTCAAACACGGCACTCTTGAAACATGCGTTCCACTGATGTACAGGAGCCAACGTCATTCTGGAATCAGAGAAAGTCACAAACTAGAAGGTAGAAACGTGAAAGAGGAGATTGTGAGAAAGCTTTTCATTCTCATTTACAGGCTCTTTGAGTATTCACCATAAGAGCAAGAATAATAATAAATTTGCAGAATCATTTGCACTTTCCAAAGTGCTTACAATACACAGAACATGGGGCCTGTGGCAGATAACACCCCTCTCTCACATACCCCTCTAGAAATGTCAGCTTCCCTTAAATGCAAGGCATTTGCAGATGATTATAAAATTATATGGAAAGTTAGTTTGGCATAGTACTTCTACGATTAACATTAATACATGGCGCTCATTTGAACAAGCAAGTCCAGACCCTCTTCAAATTTAAATGACATTGGAAGTTTTAAAAGTCAAGTAACAGAAAAAAAATATGGTCAATCATATTTTGATTTTATATTTTCTAATTGATCAACTTGTTTAACAAACAGTACAGAAAAAGTTATATTATCACAAATCACTTATTTTAGAAACTATATATATTTTTCTTAAATCACAAGGTTAAAGTCTTAATAAACTATGTTTAAGCAATAAAACTCACAGCTACTTTAATGAGTCATATATTTCTGGGATTAGGTGGAGTGCAGAAAACGGCAAGACAACATTTAGAATGCATTACTTGCTGATTTTTCATTTTGTAATATCACCTCCTAGACCGACACCCCACCCTCTATCTATAATAGATTTCTTCTATTATCAGAAAACCCTGTAATCGGGAGTAACTCAGTCTGATTCAACAAAAAGGAAAGAATTACAGGAATTTTCCAAAGTCCTTCAGAGTTTATGCTGTTGGTCTCCCTGCTTCAGCCTCTTTTGGCCTGTGCCCAAGGAGCTGTAAAGTTGCTATAGGTTGCATACCTCCCTTTCTCAGGCGAGGCATAGAAAAAAAGACCACCTTTTTTTCAATGTAAAAAATGCACCTGCTTTTTATTCCCTGCATTGTCTCAAATATTTTTCAGAGGGTTTGGTCTTAAACTAAGAGCAAGGGATTCACAGTACCTGCTTGGACTTCCTCATAAGATTTAATATCACAGAGCACTTTTACAAATTTAAACAGCTAGTGTATATGAGTCTGAGTTCTGATGAAATGAAATAAGCCAGTCGGAGAAAACAAATACCATATGATCTCACTTATATGTGGAATCTAGTGACCAAAATAGAAATGGAGGTGTGGACAGACTGACAGAGGTCAGAGGGGCGGGGGAGAGGGGGCTGGATGAAAGAAGGTGCAGGGATTAGCCAAAGAACATACATGTATAATCCACGGACACAGTGTGGTGAGGGCCGGGGGCGGGGAAGTGGAGGTTGGGAGGAGGAGGGCAAAGAGGGGGAAATGAGGACATCTGTAATAGTGTCAACAATCAAAATAAAGGGAAAAAAGAGAGAAAGAAGAAATGCAGAAGCCATTATATTCCAGAAGAAAAGATTTCTTCTCAAGACCCACTTTTTACCAGCACCCCATCTTAGCACAATCGTAGTTACGAATATATTCTTTCTCAATTACACTTTCACTTATGTCCTTCAGACATTTTGGCAATTATGCCGAAAGGAACCAGAAAAAAAGAGTTAACAGACCATGACAAGTATAATGCACAAAACATAAAAGTAATTATAGGCTATTGTACATAAAATAATACGTTTTATGTACTCCTATTATGGATAGAGTGGAATCAGCTTCACTCACAGCCTACTATGAGTGACTTTACATCTTTATTTTGTGGCAATCTGTAATTAAGCAACAGGTTAATTCAATGTATTTTATCAACTTATCTCTAATAATTGTACGAATATTTTTCAAATATTATAAAAAAGCACTTTAACCCCAGCAGGCACATTGTCCTGAGTAATGTCTATTAGTAATGGTGTTTAAAACTGTAAGATTCATATTGTATTTCATTGTCAGATGATTCTTGTATTATTGCCATTATTATAATACTAATCTTGAATTATTGTTCAGTTCTTTAGAAATATTACATATAGGTACACGTTCTCCTAAGCTTTCATTTAGCTGCCAGTTTCAAAATGTCCTTGTTTTAAATGGTGAATAAGAAAATAGACAAAGGCACTAAAAGATAGAGGCATTTGTACCTGGGGCACACACACCTTCGGTACATTTTATTACCTGTTGTACTGACTGCTAGGTGTACAATCAAGCATGTAGACTGTATATAAAAAAGTAAATATTAGAAGTGAGTGTAGTAGTCCCTTCAAAGCCTAAAACTGGCAGATTTAGGAACCCTCAGTGATGGGTAAATTATTGGTTTCGAAATGAAAATTGTTTGTGCAACCGAAGTTACAACTGGGCCTTTAACAACTTAATGACCAACAGATGCTCTCCCAGACTCCCTCTCCTGCAGTGCTTGCTTTGTTTGCTCCCAGGTACTGTGAATAGGAGGATGACGGTACACGGGCATGTCACCTCCTTCAAGATACTGAGTGGCTCCTAATTTCATGACTTAGTGGACTTGGCCTTTTTATTTGTAATACAGATTTGAAATAATTTAAACGTTTCAGACATGAAAATGGTTCTAGTCATTTAGCAGAGGGAAGTCTTAAATAAATAACACTTCTTCTTAGAATCACAGAGTTACTTCTAACAATGAGAAACAGGTGGACCAGCCTCTCCTAAAAGGTGCCAGAATGCAACTGCATGATCTAGGTTTATTTCCTCTCATTTTCTTAATTGTTTTTGTGTATTTAGAACGTATGCAAAAGAAAGTTTATGCAGTCTAGAATTTGATGGAGAAACTAATTTTAAAATAGGTGCAGTGAACTCTTTAGTGTGGTAAATTGTCTACTGTATTTTTCTCTGCCCCGGCCCTGGAATTAACTACTTCTCCAAGGAGCCCGGATTCCCTTAATTAAAAAATGATATTTAAACCAAGATCTGGATGCTAGATGTGCTCACTGTTACAGGGGAATAACTGCTCATAGCTCTTTCAGATGACAAAGCCAAGAATTATGTCCATATATTAACCCACACATCTGTACACACCTATTCTATATTTGTATCTGCATGTATGCCAATTTGCATATATGTATCTACCATTCTGTCACGAACACACATGTATCTTCATATTGATACCTTCAGCCTACCAGTACCAAAATCGTAGCCTTCTGATCATTTATAACTTCTCATACCATAAAAACCATGACTATCAAAATCTAAAATATATGTGCATATTTGTTCGACCCTACAGACATGTGGATTAAACCTGCTAAATCATAGCCCTGTGAAAAACAATTGACCCACAAGAAACCATGGGGTTCTTTTCATCTTTTAGCTTTACAGTATTCAGCCAGGCACTATTTTCCAAAGTTAGGCATGTCTCTTCTCCCAGACCACTTCAATGTGGTTCAGTTGTAATTTGGACAAATTGGTTTGCTACAATCTGCATTCCCTGTTGGGTTCTCCCTACATTATAGCTGATTTTGTTAAATTAAAATTACGAGTGGTAAAATGTGCTCTTTGTGGTATATAGTTACATAGTAGTATGAGTTCTAAGTGTTGTATCTAATACCACATTTCCTTAGAGAAGACTTCCATCATCCAAAAATCATCCCATACTTACTATTTATAGTCAACCATGAACCAACCCTCAAACCCTGGCAAATGTTGATCTGTTTTCCATTACTATAGTTCTACCTTTTCCAGACTCTCACACAAATGGAATCACACACAACAAAACCTCTTAGATATGGCTCCTTTCACTTCGTAGAATACATTTAATATTTATCCATGTTGTTGAATGAATCAATAGTTCTGTCTTTGTATTGCTGAATAAGTACTCTCTTGTATGGATGCACGATAATTTGTTTATCTATTCAGTCTGAAAAACATTTGGGTTGTTTCTAACTATAAGAAATACAAAAAAGTATCTGTGAACACTCAAGGTAAGATTTTGAGTAAAGAGAAGTTTCCATTTCTTCTGGATAAATATCTAGGAGTAGAATTGCCAGTAAGGGTCTGTTTCACTTTGTAGATAACTGCCAAACTGTTTTTTCAAAGTGGCTCTACAAAGTGACATTCCAACCAGTGTATTGCAGTAGTATTTCACTGTAGTTTTATTTTGCATTTCTTTATATGTAATGATAATTTTTCATATTTATTAACTCTAATTGGGAATGTGTCTGTTTAAAATACCTATTTTTTAAAATCAGGTGTTTTTATTTTTTATTGTCCTTGATATATTTTGGGTAAAAGGTCATCATGAGAAATGTGATTTACAAATTTTCCCCAATTCAGTGACTTGTCTTTTCATTATTCTAACTGTATTTTTCACAGAGCAAAAGTTTTCAGTTTTGACAAAGTCCAATTTATCCATTTTTTCTTTGTAGATTATGTTTTTGTTGCCATCAAAAAATTTCTTTGGCTAACCCAAAGTCATGCATATTTTTCCCTATATTTTCTCTCAGATATTTTATACACATATTTTTATATAGGTCTATGGTCAATTTGGGATTAACTTTTATGTAAGGTATAAAGTATAGTTCAAGTTTAATTTTTTCATATAGATATACAGCTTTTACAGCCATATCTTGACAAAGTGATTTTCCCTTATAAATTGCTTTTACAACTTTGTCAAAAATTATTTGTCTGTATTTATATAGCTCTACTGCTAGATTCTCTATTATATTCTGTTGGTCTATTTTTCTGGAATATTAGCCAATTTCACCCTCTTTGGCTTGATGAACATTCTTAATATCAATTAGCATTAGACCTCCAATTTTGTCTTTTTCAAATCTTTTCCAGCAGCTTTCTAGGTCCTTTACATTTCCACAGGTATTTTAGAGTCCAATTGTCCAAAGCTACACAAAATGCTGTTGTTTCCTGCAATGAAAATGGCATATATCTCCATGTGGTTGTTAGCACTGTTTTGTGTCCCGTTATATATGCCTTTTATTTCTTTCGATTTCCGTATTGCACCATGATTTTCAGCAAGATGTTGAAGAAGTGATGACAAAAAACTATCCTTGCTTTCTTCCCAGTATGGGATGGGCAGTGGTGGGGGTAGTGGGTGGAGAAACATTCACTATTTCTCCATTAAGTGTAATGTTGTGTAGTTAAGTATCGTTGCAAAGTTTTTGTAGCTGTCTTTAATCGGATTTTAAAAGTTGCCTTCTCTTTTAACTTTGCTGAGAGTTTTTAACATAAATGAATGCTATACTTGTCAGTGTATCATATTTTGATGATCGTATGAGTTTTCTTTTAAATGTATTAACATGATTAAATAAATTGATTGACTTTGAATGTCAAATCAATTTGCATTCTTGGGGTAAACCTCACTCGATCACGCTGCATTATTGTTTTTATATATTGCTACACTGGATTTTCTTATATTAAGTTGGGCATTTTTGTATTCTTGTTCTTAAGGATTATTGTTTTATAATTTTATTATCTTGTAATGTTGGTACTATTTTGGTACAATTCCGGCTCCATAAAATAAGTTAGAAAGCATTCTTTTCTATTTTCTGTAAGTCCGTAAAATCAGTTACTATTTATTCTTTGAATATTTTGTAGAAATTCCCAGTGAAACTATGTAACTGAAGTTCTCTTTGTTATATTTCTAACTATAAATCCAATTTTCTCAATAAATATCAGGCTACTCATGTTATTTGTTCTTAAGTTTTGATAGTTTTTTTTTCTGTCAAGGAATTTAAATTGTCATATTCATAGGTATAAAATTGATCACAGCACATCTTTTGGTAGGGATGTTTTTGGCTATTTTCATATTAATCCCATCCTGGGATCCCACCCTCCTGACCCCATCTAAACCTAATCCCTCCCAAAGGCCCCACCTCTAAATACTCACACTGGGCAGTGGGGCAGGGAGGAATTGCCAGGCTTCGTCATGTGAATTTGGGGGGGCCCAAACATTCAGTCTATACGAGATCTCATGACTTCTGTGTTACTCTCAGCTAATTAAGTATCCATAAATCAATCCACTAATAACAGTTTATAAAAATTAAATATGTCTACCTTTGTGCAAGGTAAAAATTCTGAACATCTCTTCTTAATTAAAGCTTCTCTCCCTCACCTGCTCCTGCCAGCTTCTGTTCAAAAACCTTTATTAGTAAGGAGGGCAAGAATGATTTTTTGATCCTTCTTTGGGTCAGACCCTCACAGCTGAGAGTGGTCTCACTGAGGCTTCCAAAAGTTCTGGAAGGCCTTCAATTTTACTTAACAGGTATTTTAGTCACACAGCACTAACGCTCTCTGGCCACGGAAGATGTTCCTTTGGGGCCACTGTAGGCTTTTTAAATACCTCTCATTGCCAGTACTCTTCTCCTGAAGTTTGTCAGTCTGCTTTCAGAGCTTCTATTACTCTTCCTGAAGGAAGATTTGGAGTCAGATTCCAAAAAGAAAAATGACATGACTAACTCTTCCTACTTATAGCTGCCAGTTGGTCCATGGCAAACACTCATACATCCTATGTCCCTGCAAACTCTGAAAGTGCAATAAACTCTTTGAGTTCAGGCATTGCTCAGTGAAGCCACCCTCCTCACTGAAAGAAGCTAGTTATCCTTGTAATCTCAGCCTTTGCCTTTTTCCAGCATGAGTCCACTGTGTTCCCAAAACTCCACAACTATACATCCAGTTCCCCGGTGGCCTCCGTGGGGATGCTGTCACCGCCATTCACCTTTCACCTCACTCCCCATGGCAGGCAGACAGGTAGGTCTCACAGCACACTATCAATTCTACGCAAATAAGGCTCTTCTACAAATTTAAATAGAACCTCTTCAACTCCTCTATGTTGGTGAGTGGCTCAGAGTTACAGAACTGGTTTCTAGAATTTTCTTTGCAAACCCCATCTAGATGGTCTGTCCTTCACTTTGGAATGTAGATGCACTTGCCAGTGAGTTATAGCCTCAATGAAAACTAAATTATAAGGATACCAAAGTTAAAATATTACAGTGTCAAATAAACCTCTTAACTTTCTGTCTATCAGAGGAACATTTCCATCAACCCTCACTTTCTGGAAAGGAGATCGACTTCTGTCTGTGGGCAGCAGCCCGCAACTGATTCCTTTCCAATGCAACATGTTTATTGGGCAGATATTCTCCCTTGAACATAAAATTCCATATGAATGTTTATGGATTTTAGTCCCTTTGGTTTACGTTCACAATTTTTGTAACTTATATGAATACTAGTATTGCTTTAACTTACACTCTGTTCATTTCTGCAGCTACTACATTTTTTAAATGAAGAAACGTGTTCCAAAAACACTTCAAATGCAATTTAAGGCAGAAAATGGAATTGTATTTAAGTACATATTAGGAAAATTTTAGGTGCATTACATGCTTCAAAATACAAATAAAACAATTGAGTATTACTTTAAAGAATAAAATAACAAGACTGGATTTCCCTTTTGGAAGGCTGACTATCCTGGTATTTTTGTGTGGTTTAGCAAATGGCTGACAGACTACATTGCAGATTAATATAACAGGGGAGATACCTCACCATATAATTTGGTGAGCATTAATATTTTCTGAATTACTTTTTCTTCTAAACATTTGTTGACTTCTGAAATACATACTACACGATGAGATCACATCCATTGCTATTCATCAGAACATCAATCAACTTTTATAAGTAAAAGAGTAACAATATTAAATCCAATGTCCTTATAAGACCAGGTGCTCTTGAGAAATGTGAAGATTAGCTTAAAATACTTCAAACATTTTAAAAGAATTTCAGTTTTTTGTAAAGTTAACTAAGGTACCTTACTTAAATTCTTTTGCCTCCTTCATCACCAAGGCAAATTATGGTTAAGTAAATAACCAACATCTATTAAGAAAACTTTTAATAATGAATGCTTTCTGCCTTTACTATGACATCACAACTTTCCCTCGGCATATATGCTTTTTCAGCTTTGTACATCTTTACTCACTGACTAGAATAGAAATGCTATGCAGAACATTTATTCATTTACTGTTGTTCAAGGCAAACATTACCCTAAACAAACCAGCCATTACTCAAACTCTGTAATATTTATTAGCCATGGATCTATGAATATTAACTCCAAAATTCTAAAACTTTTGTCTGGGTTAAATTTCTTTTAATATAGAAAATACAAAATTTCTTTATTATATATATACACAACTTTTTAGGATTATCCAGCTGAGATTTTATGGAGCTACAAACAGGCTTTTTAAAAAAATCATATTCTCTTGCTTTAGTTAATATTGACTCAGAGGGGGTGGAAAATGGTAAAGCCAGCCAAAATCAAGCATTATTCTAAAGGTAAATGTGTTGGGAGTAGAGCATCATGATATTTTCCACAGCGAGCTTTCAGGGCCTAAACGGGAGTATAATGGCAGGCAAAAGGGACCATTTTTTCCCTGTTCATATCTCAAGAACACACAGTTCACTAGATGACATTTTCATTATTTCTGTTATTTAAGCTAAGAATTTTTAATCACCAGGAGGCTATTTCTTGTGTGAAATACCATACTGTGCCATGAGAGTGCTGGTTACTTACCTCTATAAAAATAGCATGTTAGAGGAAAGTTGCTGAGATTTTAGAATCACCATCTAAGAATTGCAACATTTTATAGAAATTGTTCTAATAAATCCAGACTCATACATACAGAAAACAGCAATATTCTTTGCTGTTTAATTGCAAAGTATCTATACAAATAGTTAGCAGTACAGTGCCTCCTTCACCTCTAGGACACCATGGTTTGTACAATACATTTACACGTTTTATTTGGAACATGGATATGTCATGAGATTTAAATGTAGTTTCAGGTCTCTCAATAGTATATTGTTGATGAAAATAAAAACAGTAGAACTTTTAGCAGACATAAACTGCACTGCACCATGGTTTCTTATCATAGTGTTAGTTTTACCAGCTAAGTATGAAGCCCCTTGTGCACAGGAACTGATCCACTGTTCGCAGTTCCGCCGTTGGATAAGGGCTGTGGACAGTTGTAAAGCTATGAAGAAAAAAAGGTGGGGCGGGGGAAATGTATGGGCAGTCTCGTTAGCATGGGATAGTACAGAACTGAGCTTCAGAAAGATTAAATACAAACACAAGTTCCTCTCTTTCAGCTGAAATGATTACGGAGAGTATCATCTAATGATGTCACACTGTGGTCAGAGTCCCATGTTTCTATTTTGGGGAGGACACTCTTGTGACTCTGCAGGTTCTTCCTTGATTTAGGCTGGCTCTCAGCTCCTGAAAAAGCCATTAGAGCAGCCTGCGGGGAAAGTGATTGTAATGTGCCCGCGCTCTCAGAGCAGGAGGTGTTCCATGATGACACCCGTGTTCTGTCTTTTCTAGTAAATCACACTAATGAATGGGTGCTGTCGCCCAAATAATACAAAATCTAGCTGGTGTTTCACTCAGAGCAGGTGCAAGCCTTTTAGAATATATTCTGTACTGTAGAGCATTTCTCAGAATCATTCCTTAATGTCAGAGGCTACTTTAGAAATTTGCTTAAATATATGTGTGTGTGCGCGTGTGTGTATATATACAATTTAAGTGAAAAAGAAATAATTCCGAAAATATTCTTAAACTGTGTAATAACATCTTTATGTATAGTTTATTATTTATTTGGAGAAAGATATTATGAATAATTAAAATTATTATTTTCTATTTTTAGTCTATACTTTATACCATTAATTCTAAACTATCTGGCTCATAGAGGATATTTGTGTAAATAATCAAAGATGACAGAAACTTTACCAGTTGGAACTATTTAGTAACTACAGAGCTTGTTTTTATATTTAATTATGAATAGCTTTATTTTTATCTAGAAATTTTCTTAGAAACATTATATATAAAATGTTATATTATATATAAAGTATTATATATGATAATATATAGTAAGACATATATTTTTTCCATTACATATAAGACTATATCTCATAAATCTTTTGTTCTCTTCACTACAAGAATTTAGTACTATTTTCTAATGAGAAAATTACACTAGATATAATATTATATAATGAAAAGGGAACTAACAATGTCAGTCCATAAAACTATACTGGGAATGAGGAAGAACCTCCAGAAGAAATGAGGTGTCCAAGCAATGCATTTCCACCTGTTGAAATCTAATCAAACATGAGATTGAGATTTTCACCTCAAATGAAATCTCTTCAAGAAGTCTTCCCTTGAGCTCTCTCCTATTTTTCACCTGAAGATTGTCTCTTTCCTCCAAATTCCATGGATTCTTTTTATACTTTTATAACATATCACCTCTGCTTCAATTAGTTGTGTATATGTATTGCATTTACAGTAGTAAAACTAATAATAGTATGTAGCACAACCTAATACATACATTAATTGCTTATTTTTACTTTCTGCAAAAAATACTGAATAAATTGACAGGGACTATAATAAGCCATTAAATGTGTAGCTAAAATCAACTAATATTTAAAGTACCTTAAAGTATGAAGTAAAAGCCTGCATAAAAATAAGAAATCATGTTACATATAAACATGAGATAACTTATCTAATTATACAATATAAGACCCAGAATATTTAAATTCTATAAAACCTCAATTAGCAAGACCTATAATTATATCCACATACACAATTTTTTTAAGCTAATGGTCTTTCTTTCTTATGGTATCAGTCAATTCCAAAATTTGACTAAAAGTATACTATCAATGTATTAAATACTTAGAGCTAAGAATGGAGAACATTTGCTGTGCTACTGAACTAAATTCAAGGTTCAAATCTTTTAAGATATTAAATAAGATTCTCATATTCTAGTGTATAGACTAAAAATATTTTCTGTATTTCCTACATAATCTCAATTTTTCCCTTGGATGTGTTCTTTTTATACAGATACACTTTCTTTTAGTTCTCAACTTTTTAATTCTCCATTTTCACCTCCCACTAATAAGACCCATTCTCTAAAATCCATGTCAATTACAGTAACTCTGGATCAGTGACATACTGATATCCTATTCAATCACCCTAGTCTAATTAGAAATATGAGGATAACAAGAGGAGGGAGAGTTTATGACTTAGATCAGATGATTAGGAAATAATTCCCTTTAATTGGACTATCTAGTAAGTAACTGAACTGGGAATTTGCACATAAACTGTGCACCCAGTCATAGTATTATTTTGTGTAGATCTAAGTTTCAGTTGTGTGAATTTTAAATATTGAGAGGAAATACCTAGAACTGATGTCAATATGTAATACTAGCCTACATTTCAAGTTAATTTGGTGAAGAAATATGTTATCCAAATTCTAACATCTACTAATAAGTGTGAAAAGACTAAATCATCAAGTATTTCAAAGCGTATCTAGCACCTCTAATAAAATAGCGCCACACGAACCCTGGCTTTACTGACTTAGAGCCATGAAGCAGCAGGAAGAAGCAAAAGCCAGAATGTGTGTAGAGTGAGGGGCAGTGCCACAGAAGATCGTCTCAAATGCCCAGCTCATGTGCTGTGAAGTCCAAAGCCTTCCCCAGATTTCCAATCCTCCACATCTTAGGTTGTCCCCTCTCCTCCATATGAACCTCTAAAGCTATATGGTGATTTCTTTTTTTTCACCCAGAATCAACCCAAGTAACTCATTATTTCCCCTAGGTTCTGCACAAAAAAGCCCACAAACACCCCCTTTTAACAAATATTAATGACAACTTATGAACAGCAGGAAGAAATCAGAGAAACTCTACCTCACTCTTCATTCCTGTTACATAATTGTTTCCTGTATATCTAAATATTCTTACTTCATTCACAAAAACAGTTCAGTCTCCAAGTGTCCACAACCACTCATGTGAACATTCATTCTCGACAAAACAAAGGAAGCCCCGTTCATAGGACTCGTTATTCTCAGAAACCTGTCAACAGTTAGAAGTGGATGTTTTCCGCTCATGTGCCACTACCGCTGCTCCAGTAGGATGTACTGCAGACCTGGCCCATCACTGGAAGCCCTAGGAGGAAGAAAGAAGACCATGCTCCTAGGGGCATCAGAAAGGGAAAGGGGCTCCATGTGAAGGATGACACTGGAGCTGAAGTTTGAGAGTTAAATCTCGAATAGATGTTCGGCATGTTCATAATGTGGAATCATGACATGGGAAAAGTAAAGTGGGTGTGGAGGGGGAAATTCCAAACAGATGGAACAGAATGAAGAATGCCACAGAAATCCCTTGGGCTAGAGTATGTGTTGCCGTGTGCCATGGTGTGGGAGTAGAGAGGTTCAGGAGAGAGAAATTAAACCCACACAGACAGTAAAGGACCAGGTCATGAAAGACATTGTTTACTACACTAAAATATTAGGATTAAATCCCACAATTCCTAGTCTCAGTCATAGGAATGAGTTGTAGTATTATACCAAAAATAGTGTCATTAATAATAATGAGCAAAATTTGAATGGCTTTTTCTATTCTATACAATTTATGCTTTGCCCTCTAATGTGATACTCTCACTCAGCTGCATTAACCATGTCCTCTGTTGAGGAGGCTGGAAGGGAACATCAGTAAGGCCAGCATACTGCAATGTGTTCATAAACCCAGACGTTCCCAGGAATATTCCTCTCACATGAACGTCATCCATCCTGTGGGCCAGGGTAGAAAACAAATATTGAGAAGCATTACTCTGGGAATTAAGGATTTCAGGCACGCAAAAACAAATGATGGGTTTATCTTTTAGAAGTACCACTGTGGCAGTGAAAACAAATTGGGCCTGCTTAGCAGCCTGTTGGATATAACCCAAGGGAAAAGAGGTAAAGGCTCTGCTAAGGTGGCAGTAACAGGAGGGGCGTCACATGGAAGCTCCTGAGAGGAGAGAACTGACAGTGTTGTACTGAAGCACACATTAGCTGTGGAAGAGTAAGAGAGAGGAACAATATGCTTATTACTCCGTTCCATAGTGTTGCTCGTGTTTAAAGCCATCAAAGATACTTCAGAACAACTTTGGTCAGATATGAGGAACTTGAGGAAAGTTTAGGGGATTTTGACCTGAGCCAAAAACCAATGTCCCAAAGGTCAGTAAATGTGTGGTTCAAAGGAAGTACCTTATGGAAATGAAGTACCCCAAGATTTCTGTAGAATTTCTTCTCAAGACTCTAAAAACTCCCTATTGAAACTAGAGATCTTGTAATCTTCAACTATGCTAAAACTAAAGTATTTCAATGATGCTGAATTATTCATTAAAAGGGCATCCTGTTAGTCAAATTACCAACTCCCCTTAGTAATATTTCAAAGTCTGATAGTCTTGAGGTACTCAGGTTGTCAATGTGAGTGTGGCTTCAAAGGCACTTGAGAAAAAGAACTAAAATATGGTTGGCCTATGGACTGAATTTGGAAGGATATGGGTTTATGGTCTCCAGCCACTAGATTAGCTACAAATAAATGAAATATGCATTTATTGATGTACCTACTGCTATGAAATGATAAAAACAATTTTATCTACTTCATGAGCAAAATATATATGATTATTTTCAGTCTGCATTCAGTTTCAGAGAATAACTTTGACATTTTTCTGTCTGTTAAAGAAATTAATTCATTATTTACTCAGGGAATAGATTCTAGAACCAACTCTATATCTACAAATTACTCATGCTCTTCTGCATAGTGCGATTATGAAGCAGTTTATTTTGTCTTTCAAAAAGGCACTATTTTTTATTCCTCTGTCAAAACCTAAATTTACACATGAGTAAAAGCAAAGAGTATATTTTGATTACCTCGTGGTAAGAATTCAAATTGAAATGACAGACATCAGAATTTATTTTGCTTCATATAAGTGATACTATTTCTGAATCTGTCAATTTCCAAAGAAAAATAAAATACTTTTACCATATACATATTATTTTTCATGTCGAATTGGAAAGTGTCCACTTTTTCAAAATTTCTAATCTTCTCTAAGACGTGAAAAAAATTAGATAGATGTATATTAAAAATGACATTGCTTAAAAAGGTATATATGCACCCTGGCTGTGTGGCTCAGTTGGTCGGAGCATCATCCTGTACACTAACAGGTTGTCAGTTCAATTTCCAGTTAGGGCACATACCTAGGATGCAGGTTCAGTGCCTAGTCAGGGCACATACAGGAGGCAACTGATTGATGTCTCTCACATCGGTTCCTCTCTTTCTCTTTCTAAATTAATAAACATAAACATCCTCAGGTGAGGAGGGGAAAAGGTATATATGCTGAAAAACACCTGAAATCACAGCCTCTGACTCTTTCAAAAGGTTAAACCAAAGTTACTGGGTTAACCTATAATATACCTCAAAAATTAGTAAGTTAAATCACATTCAGTTAACCAAGCAATCTGTATCTATTTAAAAATCATGCTATTTGCTTCCATTCAAATATGCTTTATATTTCACCTAGGTTTCAAGTTAAACACCCACAACCTAAAGCAGCATTGTCATTTCATCCTTTATCTTGTTAGAGGGTGTTACTACTGGAACTCAAGTTAGATTGTTTCATTTTCTTGCTTAAAATCTTAGATGTCCCTTAGCAATCATGTCTTTGCCACACCTCACCTTTATCTGTTGCCTCTCTCAGGACTCAAATGTCAAGCCTGACTGCAGTCCTATTCCTTATTTATTTGCTCACGCATATGGTTGGGGAAATGTTGCCCTGCCGGCTAGCAACATTCCTCCCACTACACCCTCTTCTCCTGGCTAATTCTTACTTGTCTCTGTTCAGTTTTCCCAATACAAAACAAGAAATACAATGATTAAAAGAATCTGATTACTCACATATGCTCTGCATTTGTTTAAAAAAAAAAAGTTTTATGTTAATTATGTATAAAACCAGGAGGTCATTCAGCCAAAAATCTTATTTAAAAACTTTCTGAAGAAATCATTTAAGTGGCATCACCTGTCAATGAGAACATTTTAGAAAGAAGTCCCACACAGAAAATCATGGTATAGATTCGATATATCTCTACAGAAAGGGATGTAAATATAATTAGAAGAATAAGAAATGAAGCCACAGCAATGTATTGCAAAACAATACTATATATGACATAGTCAAATTCCCAAGTTTGCGAACAGGTTACAAATAAGAAAACCTAAGGTACTAATTGTAAATAAAAATGCAGTGAGTGTTAAGGAGTTAGTGAAAGAAATGCTCGGTATAGATTGGCTTTATCTGAAAGAGTGTTATTAAGGAATGCATCGGAATATGGTTGAGCACAAATTCTGGAAAAAAATTTAATACAAAGGAGATCAAATTACCTTAAAGTAAATGAATATATACCTCTAGGTATACTGTAGTCATTTGAAAAACAAAAAGTTTTATGGCCCAAAGCAATTAATGGTCATTGAAAGACTGGTGGTCGCCCAGGGCTGGAGCAGGGTTGGGGAAGGGCGCTTGAAGGGCATTGGTCAAAGGGCCAGTGATGAGGTAAGTCTTGGGCCCGTAACACACAGCCCCTTGACTACAATGAACAATACTGTATTGCATAGTGTACTTAAAAATTGCTGAGAGAGAAGATCTGGAATGTCCTCATCAGAAAAAAAAAAGAAAACTTTGTGAGATGGTGGATGTGTTAACTAACCTTATTAAGGTAATTATTCACAATATATACACATACCACATTGTATTCTCTTACTTACATAATGTTACATATTACTTATGTAATGTTATGTATCAATTTTATCTTAATATAGCTGGAAATATGGTCATTAAAAGACAAATTCAGTATGCCAATGACAGAATATGTAAAAGGAACATTATGTACCTTATATGAAATAATGTCACTAACGTGAGCTTAATTGAAGCATAATAATTGGCATAAAAATGAATAAAATGATTTAATGGGCTATATAAATGGGCAAGAATGGCAAATGCTTACTAGAAAATTTGTGCTTTGTGAATTAAAAAGCATTCACAATTTTTTATCTTTTAGTGTTGAATTTATTTCCAAAATATTTTTAGCATTTTGCTTTAGGGCCAAATGACAAGGAGATAATAATTTTAAATGGCAAAGGAAATGAGAACTATAAAAAATAAAAAAGCAATTTTTACATTATAGTGTAAAAAACTGTAATGTGTACAAGGATTTAAGAAACCATAAATAAAAAACTGTGGATTTCTTTCTTTTGCCTATAGACTGTCTGGAAAAACCACTGCAGGTATTTCTAACTCTCCTTATGTATAACTTTAAAAGCTTTTTATATATACATGGTTTCATTTTATAGCATTTACTCTAATAGAAACTCTGGGGAATCCTATTCTGGCCAGTAATGAAATGTTTTGTGGTGAATATTTGTACACTCTGCTAAAAATTGCCTAGGTAACTTACACATATTTAACACTATGTCTTATTGCTTCAAATACATTTTCTCTTTTATACTTTAAAACATTCCTTTGGCTGATAGCAGTCAGGAAGATTAAGGTTACCAAGTCAATAAATAGTACTGTCCACACAAAACTTGTCCAAACAAGTCTTCTAAAAGTTTCCTAAAGGAGGGAAAATAAAGTACCTCTTTTCCATGCCTCAAAAAAACTCTTAATTTCCCCACTGGGGAGAAAAAAACTAAGAAAGAACTGCATAGACAAAAAGGATAGTAGAAGGCAGTGACAAATAGCAGCAAGGAAAATCATTTTCACATTTAATTCAGAAGTTTAAATCTTAAATAATTCCTCTAGGGTTATAAGACACAAAAGGAAATCCTTGAGGTGAGAAGAACTCAACCTAGGAATTTACATTACATTCAGCTATCCGACTGATTTTATCCAAATAAAAGAAGAATCAAAGCCTGTTCTCCTAACAGAGTCTCACCCAGTGGGACAGGTTAGCAAATAAGGAAGATAAAGCTCATGCTGTCTCATAATATAATAGCTTTAGAATTGAGGATTGGCTCAAAATCACTTGGTTTCTACATCATCTCCAATCAACTTGAGATATCAGAAGTTACCTGGATTTTAGTTTGTAAATTCATGCACTACAGCAAAATAAAGTGAAAACTATGTCCTTGTTTTAATTACATATATCTGTCCACATAGGCATTTTAGAACAGTATTTCACTAACAAAGCTATACTTTTAAATATGAAAATATGGCCATATCACGATTAATATAAGGTTTCCAGTCTACTTCAGATAGATTTCTGTTTATTAATATGAGTCAAAAGGAATTCAAACTGAATATAATTCTCTTAGTTTTAACTCAAGTGAACAATATTCCTACCTCTCCAAAAAGCTTTTCACAAATATTTTGGTATGGGCATATTTCTTGGACTACAAATTATGGTCCAGTCTTCTTCTCATTCATTAATTAATTTTCTACCATTAGACAATGGGCACTGAAAGGCTCCATCTTCAGCTGTGACTGCTGCAGGGGAGCTCGGGGGATGCCTGAGTTCTCAAGGCCTGGTGGATCTGTCTCTGCGGAAAGGCATTTTCCCCAATGTTTCTGGGCATGCTGACAACGACGAGGGGAAGAGCTCCCCTTCTTTCATAAATTTTGATTGACAGTTCTCTGGTGCTGAGTGTGGTCATATGGTGCCTAGTACTGACTGGCTCTGTCTGAAATAATAGACCATGTGGTTTCAAAGCCTAACTTCAGTGTTCTGCATTTGATTATTGGCAAGAGACAGAATTTAAATGGAATGTCTGTCAGGTTTCCATGTTTTCCTCTGCAGTTTGCAAGCTTCAGCTAAAAATTCTCTACCCTGTCTACATCATCTATACTTTTATGAGTCACATAATCTAAATTAAAACATTTCAATTTTCTCCACTATTTTAGGATCCCTAATGTATAAAAAAGCTGTGGTGGCAAGTGCTACTTATAATTCATATAAATGACATGAATTCCCCAATACAGTTCTCTTTTCAGTTTCTATAAAAGTTACCAATTCCTAAAATTCTTGTTGCTTTTTAAGAAGCTATATATTTATTTGATTCTCACATTCTCCTATTATTGGTTCTAGTATCTAACTTTCAATAGATGCCAGTATAGTAGAAGCCAATGGATTTTTAAAATTCAACCAAATTTGCTCTCTGTAATTAAAATACAATTGACACTCTTTTTCTAAAAGGATTTTTTAAATTTTCAATTGTAACTTACATTCAATATTACCTTGTATAATTTTCAGTTGTACAGCATAGTGGTTTTATATATATATACTTTATAAAGTATATACAGTCATATCCTTTACAAAGTGGTTGCTTTGATATTTCCAGTACTCGCACAGCACCATACATAGTTATTACAATATTATTGACTACATTACCTAAGCCATACTTTATAGATGTATGTGTACATCTTAGAGTAATTTAAACATATAGAATATGCTTTTGTTTTCATTTATGTGAAAAAACTATTGAGATCTTTTGGTAAATGATTGCAATATCTCTCATGAACTCTTCCCACCAGGTGCAAGGAACCATCTTCCCGGCTCCCAATTTCAATCCCATAATGGATGCACAAATGCTAGGGGAAGCACTCCAAGGACTCGGTAAGCCTGATCATTTCTTAAAATATTTTATTTATTTAATTTTAGAGAGAGGGGAAAGGAGAGAGACAGAGAGGGAGAGAAACAGCAATGTATGGTTGCTCCTTACATGGCCCTCACTGGGGACCTGGCTCGCAACCCAGGCATGTGCCCTGACTGGGAATCGAACCAGGACCCTCTGGTTCCCAGGCCACGCTCAATCCACTGAGCTACACCAGCCAGGGCTACTTTATAATTTTTATCACCTTTAATAATAATTTTTTTCTTTAACTTTTTCTAGACTGTAATATGGGTTTAAATAGCTGATATCTAACAGAAGACAATCATTTTTTTTGAAGGCTGAGCAAAGAACTAGAATAAGAAGAAAAATAATAGAACAAGACAATAATAGTGAACACATCTGCCTCTCTCTCAATTGCAAATCTGATCTTGACATGTTTTTGCCTTAAATCCTTCTACGTCCCATCACTCACTATTAAATGAAATTCCAAGCCAAAAAAACCTTAATCTAGGATAAAACATCCTTCTTTGCCCTTGTGTTTCCTAGCCTGTTTTTTTTTGCTACTTCCACTTCCAGCTAAATCAAACTTCCTGCTACCCCCTCAAACAGATCTGTTTTTCCACATCTTTGTCAACTGGCCCAGTAATCCCCCTGCCTGGAGTGCTGCTTTCTGATGTTCACTTTGCATCCAAATTCTCTTTCTTCAAGATTCTCCTGCAATGAGTCTTCCTCTTTAAATCCTGCTTTGGGAACTTCAAACACAACCAGATATACTGAACCCTGGGCATCCTGCTTCTGTACTGTTGTGTTACTGATCTCACTGTACTTGTCCTTTTTGTCTCCCTTCTGACTAGTCTGTGAGCTCCCAGAGCACTGAGTCTGGCGTGCAGGTGTTTAATAAATGGATGGGAAATGAATAAAACTGGAGTATAGAATAGGGATATATAAAGAAGGGAGAGAAATGTGTTGGGTTTTTTTTTTAAGATTTAATCTTTAAGATATGATATCCACATACCTTAAACATCCACATATTTTTGTTAAGTAATAGCTACTTTAAGAAGACTTCTGGTGAGCATGAAGATAAATGTTGGCAACATAATGAAAATGTTAGCGTAAAACATGCAAAGCCTTTCATAAGAAAGCAAGCTCTTAACTTCAAAGACAAGGTCACCTTTATGAGAACTTGACTCACTTTGTGTTTTATTCATTAGCAGAACCCACAGGAAAACAATAAAGGACTTTAAATGTGCTCTATAAAGTCGACTTTAGGAGTCTGCAAAGCTGTCATACCTTTTAAAATATCAATAATCACTAGAAAAAATATAGAGACAAGATAACAAAAAATTATGGATTAACATTTTATTCAGGAGAGTAATTTTTGCTTTAAAACTGTAAGTCAGAGCAATATATTCACTGGATAAAATTTTCTTTGCTCCAGTTTTCATTTTCCTGCCACTATAATTTTAGGGATGGAATACGGATTCATTTTAACCACTGTAATTTTTTGTTTGTCAGTGTTTTGGGCTGAAGAAATTAAGGAGGTTTGGGTTTTGCTTGCAGTGTCCACTCCAGCTTGCCAGAGCACAAACACAGCCCAGAATGCTGAAAAATGTATCCATCCTAATGACTCCGGCAAAGGGCAACTGAGAAAGACAATTACTAACGTTTTCCTTGAGGACTGCAATGGTTTTTCCAGCTTTATTAAGATATAATAGATATATAACATTATGTGTGTTTAAAATGCACAATGTGATGATTTGATATACTTACACATTACAAAATGATTAACACAATAAAGGTTAACACCCTTCACTTCACATAATTACCATTTTTTGTTGTTATGGCGAGACATTTAGATGTACTCTTAGCAACTGTCTGTAAGCAATACAGACAGTATTGTTAGCTAAGGCCGCCAGGCTGTGCCCTCGATCCCTATAACTCATCCCTCTATAACTGGAAGTCTCTACCCTCGGACCACATCTCCTGTTTCCCCCACCCTCCAGCATCTGAATGCTTCTATGAGTTCAGCCTTTTTAGATTTTTACAGATAAGTGAGTGATACTACACTTGTCTTACTCTGACTCATTTCACTTAGCAAAATGCTTTCATTCATGTTGTACAAAGGGCAGGATTTTCTTCTTTTTTTATGACTGAATAATACCCCACTGTGTATCTATACATATGTATATATCACATTTTCTTTACCCATTGATCTGTATGTGAACACCTACATGATTCTCATATCTTGGCTATTGTGAATATTGCTACAAGGACCATGGGGGTGTGAGGTCACTACAAGATAGGGATTTCATTTCATTTAGATAAATACACAGAAGTAGGATCGCTATATCATACGGTGGTTCTAATTCTAATTTTAAAGAAACCTTTCTACTGTCTTCTATACTAGCTGTACCAATTTACGGTCCCATCAACAGGGCACAACAATTCCCTTTTTGCCTCTCTCATCTTTTCGGTAATAACTGTGCTCACAAGTGTGAGGTGGTATCTCCTGCTTTTGATTTGCATTTCCATGATTAGTATCAATGCTGAGCACCTTTTCAGGCACTTTTTGGCTACTTGTATGTCTTCTCTAGACAAATGCCTATTCAGGTTTTTTGCCCATTTTTAATCTATTATTTGTATTTTGCTATTGAGCTGTATGAGAGCCTTATATATTTTAGATACTGTCTTACCAGATATGTGGTTTGCAAACACTGTATTCCATTTTGTAGGTTATTTATTTTGTTTTGATTACTGAAATAGAAAAGAGAAGACTTACTGACCTGTGCACGAGGCTGTGTAGAAAGTGCTAAAAGAATATGCATGTTACAAAGTTATGGAAAAGCAGATAAATTTGCGAGTTCATGAAATGATAACTGATAAGAACAATAAAAAGTGTCATGGTCAGCTTTCTTTGGAAAGTAGTGCTGGCTGGCTTACATGTTCCAAAAGATGACACAGTATAAAAACCATTAAGCTCCCAGTTCTGCAGATCAGGAAGGTGCAGAAGAATACCTCCTTAAGGGACTCTTTAGAAACACCTCCTAAGTTTTATACAGGAAAAGCATATGTGGAAAAGAGGATTTTTCAATGCTGATGAGACTATTTTACAAGGGCATTTATGAACAAAAATACATAATGTAACTGGCATTTCTGCTAACAAAAATGTTGTGACCACAAGGTCATAAAATGCTAACCCTATATTTTCCCCAGGAGCAAAATATACTTACTAATTCAATGCTCACTGCAACTGTAGAAATGACAACAAGTAACAGGAATCAACTGTACCTCATAAAAGTCTATAAATTGCTATGGTTCCTTGTGCCAAGCTTTTCTGTTAAAGCAAAATTTAAGAATTATCTGAGAATCCCTGTCCTAATGCAATAAGGCAAGAAAGAGAAAAATGTACAATGATTTTAAAGAAGTCAAAATTCTTATTATTTACAGAGATTATATATCTCAAAATCCAAGGGAATCAACTAAAATGTTATTAAAAATTATGCATTCAATAATTTTCTGAATATAAGGTAAACATAAATTTCAATGTCATTTATTTATTTAAGCAATTATGTGTTAATAAACAAAAGGAAAATATGACTTGAAATATCAATAGAAAGGCAAAAACAAGCAATTTTAACAAAATTAAGCTTCTTGTCATTTTCAAAAATTCTACAAATCTTTACTAAGTCATTTAGGAAAGAAAAACAAATAATTCAGCAGATACATCATCTGAGTGATGGAAAGACAACCCTTATTAATTAGTTCCTAGGTTTATAGTTATTTTAATTAAAATTTTTAAATAAAGTTCTTAAGAATTAAGCATCCTTAATAAAGTTCTTTTAATAAAGTACTTTTAATAAAGTTCTTCTGAAATATCTCTGGAAGGATAAATGAGCAAGAATTGGTGTGAACACTGTGAAAAATGAAGGGTAATTCAGAGAGGTATCCTGTGGATTAAGTGGATAATCACGACAGCGTAACAACAAAAAACAAATAATTACTTAAATGTGATGACAGTAAAAATAACAATGGATATAACTGAAAATTCTATTTACAATTCAAAATATGTTAATTTTGGCATATCCATTATCTAACAGGCTGCTCCAAGACTCCTGGAGTTCCTTTGAGTCTAGCGCTTTCCCCAGACTAGCCCCACGGCACCTTGTTGCTCTAGGCCTCTGCATGGAGGCTGCCTTTTTAATCACAAATCATCCAGTTTGGTCTTTGGAGCAGATTCTATGCCTCCCTTCCTCCATTGTATAGCTTTCAGACCGTTTCTCTCACTTGCAGAAAACACCCTGCTGTTCTGTGTCTCATTGGCACAGTCCACACCTGACTCAGCTTTCCTATGAGCCCACAGCCATCCAGGACGGCTTTCATTTTCCAGGAAGATGATCTGCTCAGCATCCTAGCCTTTCAATTCTTTTTTTTTTTTCTCATCTCCATCAACTGTCTCCTTTTGTCAAAGAAAATTTGTACCACAAAAAAACTGAACACAGGCAAGGAAGACTTTATTCAATTATATTGCAGTAGGGATGAGATTTTTTTTTTTTTAATTGAGGTGAGAGATTGAGCTCAAGCCCTTTGAAACAAAACACAGGAGAGTATTTAAGCCTGGGGTGAGCCAGTGGAAAGTACTGAAGGACACTGGGGTTTGGGGTTGGGGGTCCGTGTGATTAGGCTGTCTGTATCTGTTAATTGGTACTTACGTTAGGTTTCTACCCTTCAACAGAGACTGGGAGACAGGGAGATCTTTCTTGACAACTATCTTTCACAGAGAGACATCCCAAGTCCTTAAGAAAGACATTTCTGAGTTGTAACACGGACAAGTGGTTGGGAGAAGATTTACATCTCAAAAGGGTACAAAGAGAATTTACAATTGCAAGTTTTCTAAAATAAAAGCGCTCAGAAAATGGAGACCAAAGGTGTATGGTCATGAAGAAATCCAAATTTTAGTCAAGCTGAAGAAAATGTTAAGGCCTTCTTCATGCTCTGCTATACTATAATCACAGCTCAATTTATTCAAACTGGTTGTGCATTCAGGTGTGAAGTCAGGTCAACGAGCTTGTATATGAACACTAACAGCCTCCAAGCCCACAATCCAGCCTTTATTACAAGACTGACCATGTTTCATGCAAATCGTGGGAGAGTCACCCCACCCCTCAGAAGGGTACACACCCCTTATTACTTTTATAATTTCCTTCTCTATTTCTCTTTCTTCTTCTGGAGGTTCTCTTTTGTCTTCATATATTTGTGTCTTAACTGTGTATTCATTATCAGTCACATCTCTTCAACTGTAAAACGAGAAAGATAACATGCCCATTTAAACACTAATCAGTGTGCAGGTCACGGAAGCCTTTCCCGGTGGGGCAGGAGAGGTGGTTAAAGAAGACTACATTTTTACTTACCTGCATTTTTTATTCAAATGGAAAATATGCAGTAATAGCACCAAAATAAGAGACAGAAGAACCTTGGCTTCATCAAAGGTTGCTCTGGGATCTCCCATCTTAGTTGAAATTTCTCCCTGCTTTGACGTACCATCAGGGACAAAGCTTGCACACCGGTTTCAATTCTTAGATGATGGATTCTCCTTCACTACAAAGCAGTGACTTCTCTAATCTTCGATTATTATTCTCTTCCAGGCTGTGACAAAGACATGCTGATCAACATTCTAACTCAACGCTGTAACTCACAAAGGCTGATGATTGCAGAAGCATACCAGAGCATGTATGGCCGGGTAAGGTCTCTTCATCCTGGCTCCAATTTTAGGGCAAACGCCTGAGAAATGACAGCACTCTCAGAGAGCAGATACTATTCTTCCTTTCAGTCTCACAGATGACAAAGATTTCAGACATCATGGTGTATGTGTCAGAAACAGTTCCTATGTCTCTAGTGTGCTTCAAGGAATACAAGAAAGATACATCATCAGATGTATCCATGTGTGAGCCATGTTCACACCCACTGTGAGTCCACCAGTCTCTTCTCAAAAAGAATTCAGGTTCATAAAATGAAAGTTCTGCTAGCCTTACCTAGTTGGTCCAATTAGGCTATAAATGTCACACCAGGGATACCCATGTCAAGCTTTAGGGAAGGCATAGGAAGAACTGATAATGATAACAAGGTCAAAAAGCAAGATCTTTTCCTGCAGTTTTCCACAGGTCCTCACCTAACTCTCCACCAAAGTGAATTCACTACTAGTTCTTCCCTTAACAGCATGCAGTTACAGAGACCATTAAAAAAGAATGGCAGTTAAAAATAGTTTAAGGCAATAAAACTCTCCATAGTGTTTTAAAGTAATCACATTCTAATTTCAAGCAGGTACCATTAAAGATTCCTTTCTTTTGTTATGCATTTAAAACAGATTCAGAATAAAAACTGTTCAGGCCAACAGGGCCTGAAATATCCATTACTTTGTCAACTGAGCATTGTCAGTGAGACACTATCATAAAACTCGTCTCCAGAGAGTTAGTCCATATAAATTTACCTCCGGTAGAAACCTCAGTCTTTGAAATAAATACATAAAATAAAGGATAGTCCTCTATTTTAGAATGAATTAATAATTCAAAAAGCCAGGGCTACCAGTGAAATCAGTGGAATTAGGCCATAGAGGGAAACCAATTATGATTTTTTTTAATCTAGCTAAAACTGTTACCTTACCGTACGTTCCTATGACACAGGTGGTATGATAGTTCTCTTCTTCAAGAAAATGTAAAAACCATACAAGTTGAAGCATTAGTAATCTAATATTATTTTAATATGCATACCGATATGGGAGGTCACTTTTAAGGGACGTTTTTTAACCCAAAGATTACCATATATCTTTGCTTTTAATACATCAGGTAAATTAGGTTAAAGCGTTACTTTATTCATCTCTACAACATTACATTACAACAGATTAAAATGATCAAAAAATGAGGTACTCACTCAAGGAATGTAGAAGCCATTAAACATTTACACTCTTGTGGAGCACTTTCACTGTATGTCTAAGGTCTCAGAGTTTGTTAAATTCTCACTTCTGCTGAATAATCCATGCCGTGTGGGAAAGTGTGGCTACTACCCTGAACTGTACGAACTGGAAGATAGGAAATCGTGCTGGCCCCTTGCCCCTGAAATACCCTTGCAATGAAATCAGTTATCATGTCTTGAAAATTACTTTTCCTCTCACATTTTACTCTTTCTCCGCTCACTTACACAGTCTTGATTTAGGCCTTTATCATTTGGGGATCACACTAGTGGTGAAACTCCTAGCGGGTAGCTGCTATTCCCAGTTCCATCCCACTCTGGCCTATCCACACTGTAGCCAGAATGAGTCCAAATCTAAATTTATACTTCCCACTTTAATCCTGAATCTTCACCTTATTTTTAACAAATACCCATATGTCCATAGAATAAACCCAAATGCCTGTGCAGGGCACACAAAGCCTTGCCTGCCTTGTTTCTGCTCTGTCTTCTGCTCGGTCCCTTTTCTTCACACCCCCTTGAGGCCAGCCAATAGGAACTGCTTGTAGTTCTACAAGCTAACCATTCCCACCCCCTCCCCTTTAGTCATGGTGTTTCATCTGGCTTCAATGGCCCGATTCTCCACTCCACACGCTACACACCTACTCATCTTCGCAGGCACTGGACTGCTACTCCCCAAAAAGAGGAGAACAGACTCATGCTGCTACTGCATCGTTTATGTAACTTCCCCCTGGTACCCAATGACACATTCTGAGCTTTTTATATCTGTTTCCGTGTGTGGGAGTCTAAATCCTTGAAAGATGGAATGCATCTTGTTCATCCCTGGAGTTCAGCACAAATGGTCTGTCTCACGTGCCAAGATCACTTAATTAAGGTTTGTTGAATGACAAGTGAAGGCATAGCTAATTGCACCTCCTCCTATAAGATGCAATAAGGTTTGGGCTGCTCCCTGTGCTCCCGGGAACCCCTGACCAGCACACTCACTCTCTGCTCTGGGCTGGGGCTTCCTGCTCGGCTCTCAGAGCTCCCTGTGCATTATGCTACTGAGGCCTTGCCACGCTGGGGCGTGTCGGTTTCCTGTTATCCCTTGCTGGCTGGACTGTAGCCTTCTGAAAAATCAGGGACTGTGTTATTTGCTGCAGAGCTCAGTCCAAGGTCTGTCACAGGAGAAGCATTTTACTTTTGGAATAATGAAATCTCAGGAATTATATTCTGCCTATGCTTTTTTATTTTAAAAAAAGGACAGCACTCCTTTATTAGCCACTTAGTAGTTAAAATGAATATTCATAAATTGCTTAAATTTCTCTTTTCCCTCATTCTAGCAGCTCCCAGGCTAACCTGCCTGACCTCCCCCCACTGCTCCCTTCCAGAATTCTTTCTTCTGTTTCACCAAGGTGTGGTATCTGATCGATCTCCCTTTCCGTGGCAAGAGTTTATAGATTTCCTGTATCTTAATCACTGATACCTTTATTTTTTATTAGCAAGGGTAATCCGGATTTCACACTTATTTTCTTAGTTACAGAATAAAGTGCAATTCTAGGCCTGCTCCATAAATATCCGTGATTTAATATTTAACATCAGTGTACAACTGCCGAATTCCATCAACAACTTTGCCTCATCCAGAGCAGACACTGATCCCCAGACTCAACTGAAAAGCCCTTTGGAAGGCTTCTGACATATTTATCAATATCATTAATGAGGCCACTCTGATCCTCCACACCAAAGAAGGTGCTATTCTATCTCGACAGTGTGGTGAAAGCAAGGGAACAATGAGATGCCTCTGAGGCTGGGGAGAGAGCCTGTCCGTACCTGATAATGAAGGAGTTCAGATTCAGCAGTGGAGCCATTTGTTTTCCCAGTTTTCATTTAAAAAGGAATGATCAGCTCTGAAATACCCTGGCAGCCGGACTTCATTAACCCTGTGGTGTTGGTTGTATAATTCAGTCAGGAGACTGACTTGCCCCAAATCATACAAAGTGAGAACCTGCACCAAGGTTATCTGACTCTTAATCGAGTCTGCCAAAGCTTCTCGATAAGGCCTGTTGTTCCCAACCGAACAAACACCAGGCTTAACAAGGGCAGATGTCTGTACTGCTGATTCCCTCATATCCTTCAAAGCTTTACCCAATGTCAGCTACTCAGGAGGGCCCGATCTGATCCCCCTTTTTAAATTGCCACCAACCACCCCAAAGCCTATGCTAGGACTCCACATCTGTTTCACCTGCTCTTTTGCTTTTCTCTATACGTATTGCCTTCTAACATATTACATGATTTCTTTACATGTTATAATTAATACTTAGTTTGCCACCCTCCTCTAGAACACAAGCCCGACGAGGAAAAGAACCATTCTTTTGTTCACTAATGTGTCCCCAGCACTTACAACAGGGGCAGGCACATGACTGGCAGTACAGGTTGAAATGTGCCCCCCTGCCAGAGTTGAGATGTTGAAGCCCTAACCCCCACTGCGCCTGTTTGGAAATAAGGTCTTTAAGGAGATGATTAGGGTTAAATGAGGTCATAAGGGCGGGGTCATAATCCAATAGGACGGGTGTCCCTTTAAGAAGAGCAAAAGATACCAGAGGGACACACGCAAAGGAAAGGCCATGGAGGACACAAAAAGGTGGCCAGTGCAAGCCAGGACACGAGGCCTCACTAGAAACCAGCCCTGCTGGTACCTTAATCTTGGCCTTCAGTCTGCGGCATTGTGTGATGGCAGCCCGAGCAGACCAGGACAGTCGTTAGTCAATAAGAAGTTGTGACTGTGAGAAGAGTTCAAGTGCACTTCACATCCATCTTGTTCTCGTGATTTCTTCCCCCATATCCTCTCATCTTCAGGGTGAAAAACACTGATCTTGAAATATCAGCATACCTAGGAAGTGCTGGCTAGAAAATTAATGTATCGGCCCGGCTGGTGTAGCTCAGTGGATTGAGCGCGGGCTGGGAACCAGAGAGTCCCGGTTCGATTCCCAGTTGGGGCACATGCCTGGGTTGCGGGCCAGGTCCCCAGTGGGGGCCATGTGAGAAGCAACCATACATTGCTCTTTCTCCCTCCCTTCTCCTCTCTCAGAAAATAAATAAATAAAATCTTTAAAAAAAAAAAAAGAAAATTAATGTATCAACTTTAGAGGTAGAATTACCATGTCACTAGTACCAGTAAGAGGTTTGTATCTTCTCTATCCTCACTTTTAGTTTGGAAGTGATGGGGCACATGTAGTTTTATCCTCAAAAGCTGAATTATATTACACATTTTATCACAGATCAATTTTATAAGCATGAATTAAACAATTTAAAATGGTACAACTACCTTATCTTTCAAATATATCATGGGTTAAATATACTCCTTCTGGTGAAACTGGGAACTTAACTATCAAAAAAAATTTTTTTAAAGGTTTTCTATAGAATCAAAGTTGTATAGGTCTAGTAAACACCCTGTGAATCTTTGTTATATCCTGAGCAATTATTTCTCTTTGAAATAACATATATAATCTCTGACAGGGAGGGAGGAGGGTGGGGAGAAAGGAGGGAGAAAGAAAATTCGATACTGCTAAAGCCAGACCTCATTAGGCTTCAAAACACTCTTTAAAGCAGTTCTGTAAATTTACACTCCCACATGCAACATATAATGATTCTCATTTCCTTTAAATTCTCATAAAACTTCTTAGGTTTTGACCATTCTTATGGCTGTAAATGGACTCTCACTATGGTTTTAACTTGCATTTTCCCTAATAACATGTAACATTGAGCAGCTTTTCATAGGTTTCTTTTACATTCTGGTTCCTACTTCTTTAAGTTAACTCTTCATACTCTTTGTGCATTTTTTTGTTCAGCAGCCCGCAATTTATTTATTGGTTTGTAGTTTTTTATATAAACTGGACCTTAGTCACGTCTTGTATATGTAGGCTGAAAATACTTTCTTCAAGCATATGGATTCATTTCACAGTATGTTGTCAATCTTGTTTCAAGAAATGTGAAGGGTGTGAGACAATACTATGTTTACAAGATAGCAAGCTAACCAGCCAAGATGATGCAGATACCGGTGAACCCAGGAGACTCCTGGGTCAAAGACGAAGACACTCACAGTAATAGTGGTAGCCAGACTATCAGCATTTTTGCATCAGTTGCCCAAGCCTCAATCCCACAGGACAATTCAAAGATGTCCAGATAACACCTGCACATGCAGCCGTTGCACTGCCGAAGACAAACCATGAGTTTAGAAACTTGAGTCTCTTCTAATGGGCAGAACACATAGGGAGGCACTAGCTCTACCCCCATGCTATTCACTGTACAAACGTCCTTGGGAAGGCAATGCAGAACAAAGGGCTGTCAGTCGATTCCTCTGCAGAGCATTCAGAAACACAAAAACTATAGAAAATCGTCTCTCAACAATATGGCCCCTCATTTCTATGCCACTTTCACTATTGACATTTTTTTCTGAGTATACCAATCCCTAAGCCACTTCTATGATTCTGACCAACAAAAGCTGAGACCAAATCCATCAACTTGTCTCACACAGCATTTAATTATCAAAGGACTCCAAGAAGCAGAGGGAGGTCAATTGGCAGCATTGATCCCAACCGTGCCCCCATGGGAGCCTGGACCCAATGAGCTGAACAAATCCCATAAATCATCAGGACCTATCTTAAAAAAACTGAGTGACTTTCTTTTTAGGTTTTAGTAATGACCTTTCCACTTGGTTTGAAGTTTTCATCTAGATACAGCAGGATGTATTAGCAGTGGCACAGACTTTACCTTGGCCTACAAAGAGGAAGTCCAGGGCCCGTCTATCATCCATAACAATTTGGCCAGTGAATTGAGGCTGTCCTGAAAACCTCCTAGGTCCAAAGCGGTGTGATTAGACATTCCCTCCCCAGAGGCCAAGGTTGTTTTCACTGTACCACTAGAACAGGGTCATTATTCTAGTAGTTGTAACTTTGCCATTTTTCCTATTATTTCCAAATCATACTCAGAACTGTCTTTTGGAATGGTTAGGTGCAAAAGGGAAAAAAGGTATTTTAATAAAACATCAAGAAAGTCATTATGTCCCACACACAATCAGTGTATTCAACCAAGTAGTCATTATCTTTACGACCTAGAATTTTCAGTGTCCAGAGATAACCCGAGTGGCTGAAGCAAAACTGTTTGAAGTCCTATGCCCACTTTTGGTTAGACTGCCACCCACAGAATATGCCGATCAGTACATCCTGAGGTTGACAATTTAGAAGAAAGAATCATCATGCCCAGGAATGGGTAGGGAAGAGTCCCACATTTTCAAAATATGTCTACATAACTAAAGGAAAACTGTTTCTCTCTACATTTACACAAATTCAGCACTTCACTTCTGACACCAACTGTGTGGAATTCTTCTCCTCAAATTAAACGATTTTGATACTAATTGCCCAGAGTTACCACAGATCTCACAGATTAAGGGCTCCGTCTCACAGAACTGCATCCCACTGCAGATGCCAAACGAAAGTCCCAGATTGTCGCCTATACTTCTGACTGACTAGTTACAAATCATGGGTTCCCACAACCCTCTCCAGGGGTTGATAATGTGCTAGAATGGCTCACAGAACTCAGGAAAGCGTTCACAATCACGGGCTTATGATCGAGAATACAACTCAGGAAGAACTAAGTGGAAGAGACAGATAGGGCCAAGTACACAGGAGAGGGTGCAGAGCTTCCATGTCATCTGCAGGCACGCTACCTTCCTGGCACCTAACTGTGTTCACCAACCTAGGAGGGCCCCATACCTCTTAAGTTAAAGTTCTTATGAGGCTTCATTACATAGGCATGATCGATTAACTGACTCATTGGGCACTGGTGAGTAAGTCAGTCCTCTCCTTCCTAAAGAAGGCAGGTAGAGCTGAGGGTTCCCATGGCAACCAGCCCCCTTCCTCTCATTAGCATAAATTCAGGAATGGTTGGAAGGGGCATATTATAAATAACAAAAGACATTACTCTTATTCCTATCACTCAGAAAATTACAAGGTTTCAGGACCTCTGTTTCCAGAACTGGGATGAAGACCAAATATACATAGTGATAATTATATCACAATAACTCTCCACCTTCATCATCATCATTAGTCAGTAGGGACAACTGCATTCAGGAGCAAACGACTCACAAAGCTGTGTACACCAGAAAGAGCTAAAGGAGCAGTCAGAAATCTCATTCAGTCGATCAATTATCACCAACACCAGAAGCCTATGAATGGTGGTGGCATGGAAGATTCATCAAATATCTTGATTATCAGTCTATTGTTAAGTGGCTTCTGTAGTAAAAACTGTGCAGGATAAGACTGCAAGTAGTCTGGAATGCTAAATACATGACACAGATTCATTTCAAGGACCATAACGGTGTGTCCAGAGTCGGCTGATTGGAGTGGACTAGCAGCACTGTAACTTGAAAAAGTGTCAGTAGTTGAGAGTCAGCTAGTAACCCTAAGAGGGGATCACAGACTGATGAAGTCCATCTGAAAGGGCTGTGCAGGGGCAATGCCCTTTGAACTTTGACTGCCTTCACCATGAATAAAGCAAGACAACCTCTGACTGCAGTCGCAAAGCTGACAAGCAATGGTAACCTTGGCATCAGACACATGGAATATTTTGTGCATGCCCAGGTTATAACGATGCACGTGTTTGATGTGCACTGTGATGATGGATCCAGGGAGGAGCGGTATAATCTGGCCACCACAGGCCTGATCAGGAGCTGGGTGCCAGGTGGTATCATCAGGGAGTGAGCCCTTACAGTGGGCATCTGTAAGAATGACACAAAAATTCCCACCAGTAGCCACAGTATGTTTCCACAGATTACAGCCTCAAAGCAACCCCCTTTCCATATGCAGTCTGTACTCTTCCAAGCATTAAAACAAAGAGATAGGTCTAACAGCCCAAGACTGGGTAAAAAGATAAAAAATTATCAAGGGGGGCACTGGCCAGAACTATTAGAACAGCCTTGATTTCTGCCCACAGAACAAAAATCACCCATTCCTGGTTCTACACAGCTGTTACTGAGTTGACCAGACACAGCAGCCCAGTGGACACCATCTGGTCTCGGTGTGTCCTGAACCACCAGTGAACCGGGTCAAGGCCTGTAGGGCAACTGACTAAAGTCTCCATTGATTCAACAGCTTGCTTCAAGCCCAAAGCCGGGGTTAAAGGCTTTCTTAAAAAAATAATACCTGCCATTTTTTCCTGCAAAGCCGTGGTGCTCCTGGGGCCAGAACAGCTGTCTCCTTTGGTGTGTCATGTCCATTTCACAAGTGAGATGATTTCTTCCCCCATCCTCGTCACTGAGTCCCAGCTGACCCACCAAAATGGGACTATCAGGCAAAAGAGTCTCCACAGATCAGGCATTCGGTTTCTAAAAGAGTTCAGTAGTAAAGCAACAGCTGATTTTCAAAAGTGATGTACCTGGAAATAAAATATGAGGAAGGTAACAAGATTCAAACACCGACAGGAACTTCTGGGAAGCTTCCTCCTCTTGCGAGAGGTTCCCATCAACAAAGCATGTGTCACAGAGACTTGTAACAAAGAGCGACCACGGGGGTTACAGGGCCTCCCCATATGTAGCTAAAGGAGAACTTCCCTGTCTGTGGCTCTTTTCCTATCAAGAGCATCCCCTTTGGTACTTACAAGCACTCACACTCACAGCAGAAACAAATAAAAGATAAAAATCAACTGTATTCAACAACAGAAGTTATCAAATTAGTACAGTGAATGCGCCCAAAGGGCCCCAGTCACAGGCTCCTTTAGCTTCCCTTCTTCCACTACAAACCTTGCTCACTGCCATCATTTGAATTTGGGTATTCCCCAAATTCAACCAGTGGGTCCACACAGAATCGTGACTTGGAAGCTGTGTCTAACAAATTCATTTAAAAAAAAAACTTGAGTTCTTTACACCTGAGTGTCCCTCTGCATAGTCAGACAAGTGTGAATGGCCTTTAGTCCACAATGGGACAGGAAGACCTTGGCTCACCCCTATTTCTCTCCCAGCAGAGGCTGGGGTAGAAGGGCGGGAGAGAATCAAGGGGTGAGCAAAGATCAGTACCAATAAGCAAGATATTTCTTTTCTGGGTGTTTGCTGTACACACCTCAATCAAATGAACTTGATGTTTTGGGCCTACACAAAGTCCTATATCGGGTAGCAAGTTCATCATTGCAGACACCATATGTTATGCTCTGGATTCAGTGGCCACAGACGTGAAACTGATTTGGAGTTGGCTCACACTCGGGAAGCTTTTTATAAAAATAAATTCATCTTTGAAATGGACTCTGTAGCATTTGCTGCTCCATCTTCAAAATGACATCTCTTCAATTTAAGCCTGGCATTAACATAAAGGCTAGGGGTATTTTCTAGGCAGCAAAGTATCATTATTGAATATTGTTTTATTCTAGTTTGTGTTATACTCCCCAAATAATCATTATTTTGTTGTTTATAAGTTAATGCTTCTGTAGTTTCATTTATAATTTTTAACTTCTTTGTTCATTTTTCTTCGAATGTCCAACTCCATGTTTCTGAGTTCAATGTCATCTTTCAGAAGGATATTTCTTCAGTTTCTTTTTCTCCAGAAATAATACATAATGGTTAAACTAGGTCTTTTCTTTAGGAATATCTTCTTTATTTTCTTCATTGTTGAATATTAATTTAGATGGCTATAGAATTCTAGGCTACATTCTAGTTATTTTTCCTTAGGTCTTTGCAGATAATTGTTTTTTTTCCCTGATCTCTTTTGATGCTTTTATCTCTTCTCTCATTAAAAGTTTTCCTTTCTGAGTTACCTATTATTCTCTGGTTGCTTTTAAGGTATTTTCCTCATCTTCGGTATTCTGCAATTTCACTGCATTACTCAACAGGTTTGTGTACTTTTATCTAAACAGCTAAGGTTTCACGTGTTATATAGTATTTGAAATAGCATCTCTCTGGCATTACCTACATTCTCTCCTTATGTAAATCCTACTCGACAAAAGTTTGTTCTTGCCATTCAGTCTTCCAAGTCTCTTAACCTTATGTTCGTATGACCTGTTTCTTGTCTGTCTCTGTGCAATTTTCGTCATTTTTTTTCAGTTTCCCAATTTACTAATTCATATTTAGCTGCTTATTACCTACTCTTTAAAATATGTATTGTATTTTTTAGTTGTAGAAGTTTTAATTTCTAGAATTTCATTTGCTTTCTTCTCAAATCTATTATTTTTTTCAGAGTGTTCTCTCAGATTCTTATTGTCTCAAATTTGCGGGTTTTGAATTCTGCTGTTTATAAAGCCCATCCCTCTGGAAACTGATTCTAAGTGCATATCACATTTCTATTGTGGGAACTTTTAAAGTGTAGCTTGCTTTCTTCAGTGAGAATCTTTTTTTTTCCTGGAGAGTCAGAGAATTTCCCTAGATTTATTTTGCATTTGCTTTTTCCTGGTGGTCCCAAAAGAATCACCAGCTCCAGACCACCTTTCATAATGATTTCCTTTCATAGACATCTCAGTTCATAGGAAAAAATTCAAGCCCCAGGGAGAGAGGTCTATTATTTCGCATTCCCAGGAAAAAATATTCTTCAATTCAAAACCCAGGCAATGAGAGATGAGCTTCCTGCCCATCTTCCAATGCTGAACAGTCCAGACTGTCAATCTGCAGGTGAGCGTCCAGGCACCGGAAGGGCTGACTTAAGTTATACACAAATTTTTCACCGTGCAATAAATTGGTGCCCCTTACCCGCCATGTTGTTCAAGAATCAACTGTGTTTTTTCCCTAGTTTCCTCTTTTACACTGGCTCCATAAACGTTCTTCAGTCCTCACATGTCTCACAATGGGTTTTGACACCCAAAATAAATAGTTCCTACACAGCCCTCTACTTTCCCGCAGTCACCTGCAAGGTCATCGCCAAGGTGAGCTTCTGTGCTTATCCTCTGGTTTTCATCTGTCTCCTGGTTTTTACACCCAGGGGTTTCTCTTTCTTCTGAGAGCAACTATTCTTTTGAAGGAATGTTTGTTATATTTTTTTGTTTGGAGGAGGAAAGTTATAGCTTTTAATATACTGATTCTCCAAAAGTCTGAAGTATTATTATTGTCAGACAAAAAAAATAACAATGCCAATTTCCATTGGAAAGTAAATCAGCAAATAAACTGTGAAAACATCCCTGTAGTGAAGCTGTTCAGAAGAAGATACGACTTATACAAATGTTTCTATAATATGACATTGTACAAGTGTTTACACAATAAATATTGGGATAAGTAGAATTAAAACAAATTCTTAGTTACACTTTATACAGACCTACATCACTGAGTGTTTAAATAGTAGGTATTATTTTTTTATGATAATAGGAAAAAAACATGTGAACCGAAAGCATTTAAAACTATAAAACTGTTCCCCTGAGCATATCTAGACAGGCAAAATGTTAGTCATACTCCTACTTCTTGCCCTTGGTTAAACATAATTAGATAAAGGCAAGAGGAACAAGGAAGAAACTGCCATTTTACTTTTAGTGTAAATGGAGCGGTCAGAAGAGGTGCAACGGGATAATCTGCAGTTTCATCAGCTCAATTGGAAAAGCAAGGACTCATTAGCTTAGTGCGAGGCCAAGCTGCGATGCCCACAGAGTCCTTCATGGCGAGTCTTCGGCAGACAAGAAAGCAGAGGCAGTCAGCTGGGGGAAGTCTCTCTCCCAAGTTGCCTCTGTAAAGTTATTTGTATAACTCCAAGTGAGAATTTGAGACTCTAATTAGAGAACCTATTTAAAGGCTCGTCTTTGTACTTGCAAAGTTTAGCTACTTAAACATAATATTCAATATTTATCTTCCCAACTGAAAGTAGTACCTCCTTCTCGATGTCCTGATAATATAGTACGATTTTCACTGCTGTAGCACTTAGCACTTTTTGCCCTGTAAGAAAATGTCAATTTCTGTGTTTCTGCACTCTCCACTAAATAAAACTGCTTATTTCTCTTTGAGCAGACCAGAATGAATTCATACAAATAATGGTTGGATTACAAGCGGTCCTCATTCATTCATTTTATACTAATTTTGTAAGTGCTTACTGTGTATAAGGCGCAGTTCTGTGGGCTGTGAAAGAGCCATGAATGAAACAGACCAAAAGCCAGCCCTGACTGGTATAGCTCAGTGGATTGAGCGCGGGCTGGGAACCAAAGGGTCCCAGTTCGATTCCCAGTCAGGGCACATGCCTGGGTTGCGGGCCAGGTCCCCAGTGAGGGCCATGTGAGAGGCAACCATACATTGCTGTTTCTGTCCCTCTCTGTCTCCCTCCCTTCCCCTCTCTCTAAAAATAAAAATAAAATCTTTAAAAGCCCTGCCAATGATGGAACTTACATTCAGCCCACTGAAGGTGGAGTAGAGAAACCAGGAGCTAGGAGGAGAGTAGTGGGACATTAGGGCAGAGAAGTGACCAAAAATATGGCATGAGCCTTGTGAACCACTGTAAGGACTTTGACATGTGCAAGGACTGAAACACCTGGCACGTTTGCTTTATCCTGAGATCAACTACCCAACAATAGTTGTAGTTTATTCTGGAGGGTAAAATGGGAAAGGGCATTGTGAGCAGAGAAGTGACTAATCTGATTTTGTATTTTTCAGGATCACACTGTCAGATGTGCTGAAGGGAGACCCATTTGGAGGCTGCTTCTTTAATATAGGAGAGAGGGCAATTTTACCACATTAATACAGGCGGTGTCCTGGAGAAGGGTTGTAGCAATAAAAGTGGTGAAAAAATCATCTGTTTCTAGATGTATTTGTAAGTTAGAGACAATAAAATTTACGAACAATTGGGTATTGTAAAAGTTGTGATAAATAGAACAAACTTCTGAGGTGGAGAGATTGAGATAGAAAGAGACAGAGTGGAGAGAGAGGGAGATAATCTAGTATTTGCCATTTTTGATCTGCAGTAAATTACTTAATATTTTTGGAGGAAAAAATAGGCATTTTTGAGTGCCTAATATGTGCCAGAAAATATTTTGAAATTTCACCTAAGTTTAATGTTTTTATACTTAGATCAAGGCTCTGAGGTAGGTTCTATTTTTATTTTCACTTTACAGATAGGAAAGCAGATGCAAAGAGGTTAAGTAGCCTCAATAGGCTACTTAGTGCAAGCTCACAGCTTGTATTTTGCAGACAGGACACAAAACGAAACAATCTGCCTCCAGAACCGGTACTCTCTAATGGCATTAGATATCTGATACCATTTCTGTCACTGAAATGATATAAATTCATTGCAATCTTTTATAAAATCAGCTTGCTATAGCCATGTATGCACGCACATGTGTACACCTCAATTACAAAACGAAAACATACCAGCACCATCTAGTGGCGTTACTTATCTCAGTCTACAGTGGAAGGTATACACAGGTGTTCGGTATTAGCATACAAAATAGATGAAGATATTATAAATGTTTGGGAGGGACAGTGATAAAAAAAAAAGGTGACTAAAGATTAAATAAAAGACATTTGCAATGCCCAAGCCATCTTCAGTTTGAACGTTTCCTCTATCCTTTAAATAGAATCAGTAAATTAAGGGTTTACTCTTTCCACATTCTTTCATTTGTTTATAATTTATATGGTATATATACATGCACATACTTTATATTCTGCACATTTTGTATATTCTCCACTGTGCCAGAGCTAAATGATAAGTTTAGGAAAATTTATGAGAAAACCACATCTTGATAGACTTTGGGGAAAATAAATGCAAATAATATGGTCATTAAAATCTAGTGTAAAAAATGGGAAGACAGAGCTATGCTCACAAAGAAATAATGAACTTCACTTGGCATTAGAGGAAGGCTCGTAAGAGGGATGATGAGTCTAATGTTCCTACCTTTCCAGTACCCGCCAAGTACCATTATTTCTCCATTTGGATCTAAATCTTCAAAGCACAGCCACTAAATCTAAATGTCCATAAATGCTACATTCACCACCTATATTTATGTTCATCACCTTGCTGATGATATACAACTGGTGGCTTCCTATGGCCTACATAACATAAAAAGGAGACTAGAAGGCCGAAATGCTTGATTTAAAATCCAGGTTCCATCACTTACTTGCTGATTTATAGGAAACGTGCTACTTAAGCTCTATGTGCCGCAGTTTTATCATCTATACAGTGGGATGATTATAGTTCCTAGTTCATAGGGCTGTTGTAATAAATTATTACGGCTATTCTAATACTCTGACTCCTGTCTGACACAGTGAACAATAAATATTAGTGATTAGAATTATCATGCTCTCCTGTCTGGCCTGCTTGAATGTCCATTATCAGGGTATTTCCACTCTGAACTCAAAGAGTCAAAAGAGTAACTGACATTCAAAGTCTCCTTTAAAACATTTAGATTTCAATCAAGCCGGTGTTTATTTAGAGCTAGCTTATCCCTTTCATATGCACATTTTACTCTACCCAGATCAGTATTTTGTCTGTCCTTAAATATTGTCCATTGCTGGTATCTCCTATGTCTTTGCCTAACTCCCACCTCATCTTTCAAGGTTTAGCTCATCTACACTTTCCATGAACCTACATTTCATTGACAGTATCTTACTTTTATGAATTTCTATAATTCTATGAGTTTCTATGCAGTGCCTGTGAGAGCCTCAGTTTGGCCTTTAACGATATGTACTAGATTATAGCTCTGCTTTCATTATCTATATACTTTTTCTTCCACTCCAATGATGTTCACTTGGAGTAAAGGAACAACCATGCCACTTTTAAACAGGATATTATATTAAATTCATTTGAATTACTTTAGAAACTCTTCTCGCTTTATGGCACTAATATTAATGTGAGGTGTATACTTTTTCTATGGTATACTAGTAGGGAAAAACATGCCCAAAACCACTAAATTAGAAGACGTTTGATTCCCTTTAAATAGCTTTTATTTTATTTTATTTTTGGCATGGGAGAGTCTATTAAGAAAAAAAAGGGTATTATATTTCAGACTTTTAAAACAACAAAATAACTAACTGAAAATTATTTAAGGAAAAAATTCCAAGGGCACAAGTCTTCTAAGAGATATCTCATTTTGAAATTAAAAGGGGGTAGACATTAAAGTTAAAAGAACTAATATTAATCAAGGTCGTACCTCTTACTGATGCATGTTGAGAAAATCACCATTTCAAGCAGCCAACATCATTTGGTGAGTTAATGGAGCACAGCCTTAGAGTGTCTTTGTCACCAAAAGCTGCGCTGGTTCCTGAGTTCCCACAAGACCAAAGATCCACAATCACCGCGCGGTTCTACGCTAGAAGCCTAATTTAATAGCCGTCTTGTCTCCAAGTGGATCCTTCAGTCTCAGACCGCCTTCCACCACGAATGCAAGCGCACAAGGACAGGATTACCCCTGACTCTACACTTCTCGTTACCAACTGACTTACCTTCCTGGATGGTGTACAAGTCAGGGTTATGCACACGTAGGTGCACATATTTGCTTGATAGGTGGCATGAACCAGACTCGTCACTGAAGAGTCTGAGACACCCGGCCTCAGCACACAGACACCCAGGTGTTTCGCAGCACAGGAATCCCGTGCCATCCCCTGATTCCTGAGATCCCGCGAGATCAGACTTCTACTGGGAAGAATGAATTGCTGCAGCTGAGCTGCAGGCCAGGCTGGTTTGTGCATTATCTGAACAGTTACTGTCTCTCCGCATATCCCAGTCCATCCTTTCCCTGTCCATCCACACACCAGAAAATATCTCTGTATTTCTTCTTCCCTCCTCTTCACATATTCATGTCATCTATATCTATCTACAATCTATATCTATATTTATAGAGGGAGAGATTTTAAGGAATTAGCTGTTATGGTTGTAGAGACCAGTAATGGCAAAATGCATATTCTCCACCAGCAGCTTGGGGAAGATTTGCAGTTTAGTTTCAAAGATGGTCTGCTGGCGCGGAATTCTCTCCTGCCGGGGAGGAGAGTCTGTTTCTATCCAGGCTTCAACTCACTCAATGAGGTCCACCACACTATGGAGAATAATTTGCTTTAATCAAAGCCTACTGATCTAAATGTTAATTCATCAAAAAATACCTTTACAGAAACATCTGGAATAACGTTTAACCAAATAACTGGGTCAAACATTGACCCATAAAAATGTCACATTGACAGAAAATGAACCATTGCAAATGGCTTCTCTGTCTCCTCTCACAAGGCTACTTACTTGTCCTTCCTTGTCTAAACAAGTCCCACTCTCCTAATCCTATAAATCCATTCTGATCACTTATCTGAATTCTTTTGATCTTCTTGTACTCCTGCCTTAGAATCTTTGGGGAAAAATTATATCAACAGCCATAGAAAGTACGTTAACTCACATTTTTACTTATTTTTACTTATGTTTATCTCTGGGCTTGTAGAATGTGAATCTCCTCGAAAACAGACTGCATTGCATTTTTCCCACACCACCATGTCTGGGAAACAGCATTAAATAAATATCTGCTGAGTAACTGCAAAGTAACTGCAACCTTTAATTCAAAAAATATTCATTGACCTCCTGTCGATATGAGAATATAAGCTTTATAAGCTCATATGTTCACTTCTGTTTTATTAATTATTTTAGCCCCAGTACCTAGAAGAATGCCTGGATCATAATAGCATCTTAACAACTATTTGGTAAAGGAGTTAGAAACAGTCACTGAGATATAATAGGGGAATTAAATAGAACATAAGTTCCACAAAAATGGAGACTTTATGCTTTTATATGTACTCAAACACCTGACACAATTCTAGACATAATTGCTCATTAAACAAATTGCATTGACCCTAGCAAAAAATCAACAGATCCTCCGTGTTACCAATTACCACCATGTGGGTGAATGCTTTCATTTGCCGACAAAGAAATTACATTATGGAAGAGGTGCTCTCACTTCATACCAAATAAAATAAGTATTATAATGATTTTGTTTTTTATTGTATTAAACTTACTATGCATTGGTGGGATCTTTCACTTGAATCCTATTGTGGAACCTCCCCAGAACTAAAATATTGTGTATTTTAAAGTAACATTGAATATACTTTATACATTTCAGCAAAAAATGATAAATTTTAAACAGATACTTTTGTAACTCTACAAAAGATAAATTTAGCATATATGTTTTTAAATACACACTTTATACTAAAATAAAATAAAAGTCAAAATAAAATGATCAATTTTATGCTTTTACATGTCTCCAATGTAAAAAATTCATGATGCTTATTTTTTTCTATAACTGTTTAACTTTCAATATTTTAAATAAATGTAATAATGTGGCTATTTGAAGAAAGTTCTAAGGTTACTTAAATTATTTACACAAGCTTTTTGGCAATAGCATAACCAGAAACCCCCTGCTAAGAGAGACTGCTACAATAATAAAATAAAACGCGTATTTTATTTAAGGACTAATGTTTCATTAATTCCACACAAGAAAACTAAGAACTCCTAGCCAAACTGTTTCTAGGTTTCAACTTTTATTTATTTTTGTAATGAGGTCAAAAGAGGGTGGGGTTGAGATTAGAAAAAGAATGTTATTCCATGTTTATATGACTAGAATGTTCATAGAGATGACATCTCATGGAGACATGTGGTTACATCAGTCATTTGCAAACCTTCAAGTCTGTCATCTCCTGTAATCCATGTATACATGTGTGAATCAAAGCCAGATTTGTTATTAAGTGAAATAACATGGAAGAGGAGACTTTACTAGACGACTTTCTGCAATTATTCCATTTCTCTTGTAAAGTTGGTAACTGATATAATAAAAATATTTACTTTTCTCTTTATAGGACCTGATTGGTGACTTGAAGGAAAAGCTTTCAGGTCACTTCAAAGATGTTATGGTCGGCCTCCTGTACTCACCACCATCCTATGATGCTCACGAACTCTGGCACGCCATGAAGGTAATGGCCGGATGCAAAAATATACCTGTAGCAGGTACAGGTCCATATTTCAGGAGAAAGGAAACTACCCTGTGATGTTGCGACACGTGACCAGGGAGAGGGGAGGGAATATCTGAGCAAATGTGAAACAATGGAGCCCTGGCTGGTGTGGCTCAGTGGGTTGGGCATTGCCCCGCAAACCAGGGGGTCGCACGTCCCCTTCCTGGTCAGGGCAAGCAATCGGTGTTTCTCTAGCACATTGGTGTTTCTCTCCCTCTCTCCCTCCCTTCCCCTCTCTCCAAAAATAAATAAATAAATCTTAAAAAAAGAAACCGTGGAAATGCTGTGGTCAGGAGAAGTGGTCCCGTTAGGAAGAGGAGCCTGTATAGCCCATTGGCTGAGATTAGCTTGTTCTTTTGGTATACAAGTTCACTCGCTGCCCCAGCTGAGCTACCAAAAGGAAAAAGTAAACAAGCTTCAAGGATTAATCAGATTTGTCTATCCCTAATATGTGTTCTTTTCCTATATTAAGGGAAAATGTTATGTTATATGAGCCTCCTTAACTTATTTGTAAAAATTTGGCTCATTAAGTAAAAATAAGATACCAAGTCAGGCACAAATATAGATGACATGTTTATTCGGATATTTTTGTGATCTTCAGTTAGTCTTTTACAAAAACTATTGCTCAAATCCATCTAAATTTTACTTCTGAAAGATGAGAATCTTCTTTCTCACAGGAAAGTAATTTCTATGAAATAAATTGACTACAGATTTGTTAGAGATTTTGTTGGCTAGGGATGGGGACAAAAAGGCTTTTCACATCTTTTCAAATATTGGTATCAAACACCTGCAGAATGGTTGAACTCATTCCAGCACAGCACCTGCCAATGAGCAGATCGCCACAGTCTGCTAACAACGTGCACCAGAAAGAGGAAAAAAATGTACAGGAACCTGAATATTTGCCGTCGTATATTTGTAGATGAGAATAGGCATTGTCTAAAAATTCACATGAATTTGAACTAATTGTGTTTTTTAGGTTGCATATGTCAACTCCTACCTCTTCCAAAATTGTGTGACTAAAAACTGTAAGAAGGAAGTCATGTTACTGTTGAGATGAAACCAGTATTTTATCTTTACCTCATAGAACAATAAGGATTTCTGAAAAAGATGTTCTGTTTTTAAAATTACTTTCAGAGAAGAATGGAGGGTGGGGCAAAAGTAGGTTTACTGTTCTGAGAATGTGAAACAGAGGGTTTATTCTTGTATTAATTATTAATTAGTGTATTATTTTCCATACAAACAACTGTATATGCAATTGACTGTAAGAGACTATGGAAACTACCCAGTTCAAATTTTTAGGCAAATGGTACAAAATTCTACATCTAGGGAAAGACATGGAGCGGTCCCTAAACATCCTTTAGGAAATTGAGAGAGAGAGCCAAGTTCTGATTTCAGCTTGCCAAAGAACTCATATTTGAGCAGCAAGAAGTCAGTGTCATGCGTGCGGTTTAAACATCTTTTCCCACATTGTTCAGAAATGCCCATGTTGTTTTATGCTAAATGAAGGAACAGATTTCAAATAATATTATCTTCTCAGGATCAAGCAGCTGGTAAATAGAAGAGCCAGAATTGAACTGGGCTTATCTTCAACCCAAACACATTTCTTTTGGCCTCTGCCACTCTCAGAATTCCAGGAATGCTGTATCCCTTTTATTACATAAGGTGCACTATTATTCCCAATACAAACACCTTCATGTTTCTCTCTGCTTCTATCTTTCCAGGGAGCAGGCACTGAAGAGAATTGCCTCATTGATATATTAGCTTCAAGAACAAATGGAGAAATTTTCCAAATGCGAGAAGCCTACTGTATGCGTAAGGAAAAATACATACATTTGATACATATATAAACCTTATATTTTTCTTTTTTAAAAGATTTTATTTATTTTTAGACAGACGGGGGGGGGGGGGTGGAAGAGAAAAAGGAGAGACGCATCAAATGTGCACCAGAGGCAAGCACACATCAAAGCAAATGTGCGCTTGCCCCTCACGCTCCTTCTACTGGGGACCTGGCCTGCAACCCAGGCACACGCCCTGACTGGGAATCAAACCAGTGACCCTTTGGTTCACAAGCAGGCGCTCAATCGACTAAGCCATACCAGCCAGGACTAAACCTGATGTCTTTCAAATAACACAAAAATATGTGTTTATACATTTAAAGGGTTTTCTAAGACACTCATATTTGAAATATGACTCACTCAAGACCAATCAACTCCCTGAGTAAAATAGATGATTATGATATTAAAAATGAAGCCCTGACTGGTGTAGCTCAGTAGATTGAGTGCGGGCTGCAAGTCAAAGGGTTGCCAGTTCGATTCCCAGTCAGGGCATATGCCTGGGTTGCAGGCCAGGTCCCCAGTAGGGGGCGTGCTAGGGGCACCCACACATTGATGTTTCCCTCTCTTTCTCCTAAAAACAAATAAAATATTTTTAAAAAATATTAAAAATGAAATAATTCCTTAGACAATCAAATTAAGCAAATTTTCCAGGACAATAATTACAAGCTTGTATGAGGCGAATGTTTACATTAAGACAGGAAGGTGTCCGGCACAGTGGTTAAAGGAGCATTTTCTCTCTTACTCAGGAGAGACCAAGTGCATAGAACAAACAAAACAAAGTACAATAACTCCTTAGCAATGGTACAAATCTGGGTAACTACTTCACTTTATATAAATTTCATAACCACTGTAATCTATCTCAAAATCATAGTTTTACACATTTTAAAGGTAGAAAGTTAACTATTTTCATTTCCTAAAAGGTTTAATGCATTATGTAATATGTGACATTGAATATCAAGAAAATGTTCCAGACAGTCTGTTATATTGCATTCGAACAAATACGAGACTTTCCCGAGGGGAATGAAGTAAGATCCTTCATTTGAAATATGAAAGTGAGGCAAAGCAGTTGGAGAAAGCTCTGGGCTGAGCAGCAGTCTGTGGAAATACAATCCATAATTGTAAATTGTGAGAATTAGAGAATGTGAAATGACTTCCCATGTTATTTTTCAACTTTGGAATGAAGATAATACTTTTTAAGAGAACAAATCCATGCCTAGGTTACTGTTATGTGTCAAATTTCTTTGGTGAAATGTTAATCGGCTTCATCTGAGTAGAAAGTAGTACAGGACAAAGAGCTATCAACAGGTTGATTGCATTTCCTGCACTTCCCACTCTCAACTTCTCAACTGAGGAAGTAGCGTTAACTTATTCAAAGCACATTGGTCTATGGTTCTATAATAACGCATACCTTTAACATGGATGTTTTCTTACCCAGAATACAGCAGTAACCTTCAAGAAGATATTTATTCAGAGACGTCAGGACACTTCAGAGATACTCTCATGAACTTGGTCCAGGTATGATACTCAAAAGATCACACCAATTTGCACTATTACAAAAATAGATATGTTTCATTTTCAAATTATGGAATAGAAAACTCCATTGTATTCCAGTTTGAAAGTAAATTCTGTATGATAACACTTACTGAACACCATCTTGATT